>JAQGCB010000915.1:0-17393 GCA_034698835.1 Protaphorura tricampata | reverse complement strand
CCATAATCCATTTTAAGTTTTAACACACGAATGTTGAATAAAACCCATATAAATTTTGCTGTCTCATTGATGACAAGAACAACTTCTAAAATTCAACGGTCTTTAATTTTTTCAAGTCTAATTAACCAAGTTTTTCTGAACTCATTGTAAAGTTTTAAATCCTACACATTTCAGTGTGGTCTAAAACTCGGCACATGTGAACTTATGCTAAATTAAGAGATTTCTCTATTAAAACTTTATTCAAAATTAAATTTATTCCAAAACAGAATCATTTTAAAGGTACTCAATTCGATTGTGAAATCAAGGTCAAGGTCAAGGCTGGACAAAGTTGTCAAATCTGAGGGATTTATTTGTCTGTGTGTTCACAGTCATTCGTCATTATTAATTCCAGTCAAATTATAAACATTTTACTGTTTAGGTAATTCAAATCGTCTGTACAAATAATGGATTACGAACTTGGTGTATTTCTCGAAGATATTGTGTTGCTTTCAATTGAAATGTACTTAATTTAGAGGAAAGTGTATTTTGGTAATATTTTAAACGGAGAAAAACGAAAGAGTTTCCACTCCATTAAGTTGATTTAACGGTTTTTCTCGAACGGTCTAAGTTTGAGGTGATCAAATATCAAATCCTACCTAGAATGATACGTGGTTACAATGTACAACCTGTACGGCAGAACCATTCTAATTCTCACTGACCTCTCTATCAGATGCTTACTAAAATATTTTTAAAGTGAAGGAACACAAATAATTCAAGCGCAATCGGAATAATTACAAACATGCGGACAGAGCATTTGACCATTCTGAAAAAAAAGAACTGCGTAAAATGCCAGATTAACAAAAAATTAAACCAGAAAACCCATTCTTGATAAGAATGCAAATCTGGTAAAATGTCATTAGGATTATTACTGATAATGCTTCGCTGAAACCCTGAAATGAATAAACACCGCCGGTCAATACAAAAGTAAAGCTTAATTCGCTATTTTTGGCGGCGGCCGTGACATGAATGCGACCGACTTTCAGCATGGGCTCATCACGTTTTTCAATCTCACATATTGAATAGTACATATTTACGGGTTGAGCTTTTATCTCATATCGCGTGAACCATTATCCATCGACGCTGAGGTTCCAATTAGCTAATCAGACGATAAACCATTAGCAAGATAATGTGAAACAATGCAAACAATTAGCTTCTGTAGGAAAAAGACCGTATGTCCAAACTTTTTTTCATTATTCGTCAGGCTATCGAACAGGGCGAAAAATACTAGAAACTGTTCCGAATAAAATAAGCCCTTCTGAAATTAGGTCCTCTAGAAAGTTTTATAAGAAAAAGCGCTAGTGTTTCTAAAAATGTCTGTCCAATTATTGCGAACGCTTTTCGGTCTGCTTTTATTTGTTTCCGTTGGAATGCGAATGGTGGAATCTCAAATTTCGTCTCCATTACAAATTAAATCTGAGCGTGGATTCCCTAAAAACCCCTCAGTTCCGACTAATCGTAGACGAATTACGCCAAACAAGACACCTGCTATTGACGAAAATTACAGGCTTCCAATTACAGTTATACCGACACATTACAGTGTGGAAATTCTGCCAATTTTGGACCAACTTCCACCAAATCCAAGCCCAACTGGAGACTTTGAAATATTTACAGCACCCGGTTCTGTCAGAATTCTGGTGACCTGCGTTGAAGCCTCAAATACTATAACC
This sequence comes from Protaphorura tricampata, assembly GCA_034698835.1. NCBI lineage: Eukaryota > Metazoa > Arthropoda > Collembola > Poduromorpha > Onychiuridae > Protaphorura > Protaphorura tricampata. The sequence goes on along the minus strand of JAQGCB010000915.1, from coordinate 15,687 downwards.
TTTCATAAATCACCAATACTGTTTATGAACAATTCGGATATTCTGGTAAGGGAAAAGCGACACTCTGCTTAAAACAAATTTGGCTTGGTAGAAAAAGTGAGATATACAATTTCACTATGTATTTCTGTCAGTTAGTCAGTTTGGTAGGGCTAAATAAGTGACCGGCTTTACCAATAATTGTAACACTTAATTTGTGAACTTGTCCAGGTCAGACGAACACCCACTTCGTCCAATCCACCTATTCCAATCATACTTCACGAATACGACGATGTCAAACATTTCCACACATTAACTTTGGAAACTTCACTTGAAGTTGGAATAGTTTATGAGATTCATGTAACTTTCGTGGCTCCTATAAATGACATTGATCGTTTGGACGGATTGTACAGGAGTTTTTATACGAGACCTGGTTCAAATGAAAGAATGTTAGTATTTTAATTACGAAGGTTCTTCAGTTCGAAGAACTAGTTTAAAATTTATCAATTCCGATTTTAATTATTTATTAAATTCAAAAGCTATTTAGCAGCCACACAATTGGAGTCCGTGTCAGCTCGTCAAGTCTTTCCATGTTTCGATGAACCACATTTGAAGGTAGGGAATTAGCATTTCTATTAATCTAATAATAATTTCCAATAATCTATTAGAAATTTCCAAATTTCAAAGGCAACTTTTGACATAAAAATCGGTCGAAACCTGACGAGGCATGTCGCTCTGAGTAATTCAGAACTTACGAGATCAAGTCCAATACCGTAAGCCAATTTTTATATGCACTTGCACAAGAAATCTTCAGACAATTTTCAAGAGTTGTTTTTACATAATTGAAGGAATCAACCAGGTTGGGTATTCGACGAATTTTCAACCACGGAGAATATGTCGACATATTTAGTTGCTATTGTCGTGTCCGACTTTAGTTTTGCAGAAGCACCAGAAGGTCTCTACAGGCTTCCGGTCAAGGTACATAAAATGTTAATTTAAAGTATTTAAAAAGAGTAATTATATTTCGTCATCCTAAATTCCATAATGACTTCGCCAAGTGATAAGGCATAATCTCCGGTCACATTTCAATAACTGAATGAATGGATTGATGATATCATTTGCTGACTAATAGTAAAAATCATTGCACAAATGTACATTTTTTACTCTGGATTTTGTATCTTATCTGTAAACCACATTATTGTTTACAGGTTTATGGAGTACCACATTTAATTGAGGAAAATGGCGGGGTATTCGCCGCAGAAACCGCCGCTCGTCACCTTTCATTCTTTGAAAAACATTTGGAAATGAATTACACAATGCCAAAAATGGACTCCGTGGCTGTTCCACACTTTGCAGCTGGGGCAATGGAGAATTGGGGGCTCAACATTTATAGGTTATCAAGTACTAAAATAGCAAAGAGAAAGCTCCAAAAATGTCTCCAAGCTAAACAGTTATTTGGGTTTCAGACCGGTGTACCTGTTGAATTTTGATGGGAAAACAACGGAACAGAGCCGGGGGTTGATTTCTAATATTCTTGCACATGAACTCGGTAATTGAACGTTTCTATTGCATACAGCTTGTACATTTTGCAAATATTTGATTCCATAGTGGAACATAACCGCCCGAGCTAAGCAACCACCTGTGTTAGACTGTCAAGTGTTGTAACCCAATCTTGAGTCAAACATTCCATTGTCGAAAAATCTTGGGCGAAGGTTCTATTATGAGTTAGTTAGAATGGATGCGACATAAACATGACATAACGTTTACTAGCTAAAGTGGGACGGCAAAATGCACGCTTGTGTGTAAAAATGTATGTCCGCGTAAGCAAGGTGGTCACAAGGACAGGTTTCTCTAGGCTAGGTGCGATGACTTGGTCCAGGTCGAAAAACTGCTGAAAGGTACCCCCGACGTCCCCGAATGATACTCAATTACAAAACCTGGATGCAGTATGTGCACATTAGGGAATGTTCGAAGGAATCTAAAAGCCTTTTTGCTCTAACAAAATCATTTCTTATCAAAATCTTCCAAATTTTATTTACTAGCTCACCAATGGTTCGGGAATATGGTCACGTGTGATTGGTGGTCATCGCTATGGCTGAACGAGGGTTTCGCCACCTTTTTGTCCTACCTGGGCTGGGAGTTCACACACCCAGAGTTTGAACCTTTAAAATTCTTTGTGAATGATGCATTCCAGTACTCCATGCAAGTGGATGCAGATCCAACCCAGTCACACCCTATTCTAAATGATGCAATGACTCCGGAAGAAATCGAAAATATTTTTGATGGAATCACTTACGAAAAGGCTGGGTCACTCATTCGAATGATGGAAGGGTTTCTGGGGGCCGAAACTCTGCGTCAAGGTCTCATAATGTATCTTCAAGAAATGTAAGGAAGTAAAAATTCTTGAAAAGTTTAACATTAGTGATCTTATAATTCGGCAACTGTGGCGGTATCTTTCAATACGACATTAGTCATAGGTAGGGTACCCATAAAAGTGGCATTCGGCGATGACCGCCCAAAAATCGGTAGATACATTTTCCATTACTGTTTCAATACTTTCGGATTACTAAATAGAATATCTTAATCCAATTCGGTTTGAGTATTTATGGCTGATAATTTTGTTTTGGAAACTTCTCAGGTCGTACAAACCAGCCAGCCAAGATGACCTTTTCCTATACTTAAATTACAAAGCCCAAGAAGACAATCGTTTGCCAGGCGGCGGGGTAACATTGAAAGATATCATGGACAGTTTCACACTTCGGAGCTCTTTTCCTTTAGTTCGGGTCTCTAAGTCTGGAGCTGATCAAGTCTGGCTTTCTCAAGTAAATATTCAAGATTGTACATATCAATTTTTATGTACAAAAATGTACATAAAATATACTATATTTGATTTTTTATATCAGGAAAGATTCACTGCGAGTAAATTTCGACTGGAAAATAAATTGGATACGAACAACTTGTGGTTCATCCCAGTAGCTATTGTAAATCAAACCTCTCAAAATTTCTCGGATCACACACCAAAATTATGGATTGAACCAACGACGGCATTAAAGTCGTATGCTCATAATACCAGTACTTGGATAATGGTGAATCCCGATGCAACTGGTACTGACACAATACATTTTTCCACATAATTATCAATATCATATGTAATTAATTTCCGAATTTTTATCAACAGGATATTACAGAGTACTTTACGACATCCCATTGACTGAATTGATTTTACAACAATTAGAAACAAATCATTCAATTATTAGTCCTCAGAGTAGAAGTCAATTGTTGGACGATTACTTGAATTTGGGACTACAAAGTGAGTAGTCAAATATCTTACTCAAAATTGTCATATCTAAATCGTGTGCCATCATATAAATTCGTTATTGCGTAATTTTCAGAATATATTAGTATCGAGCGCAGTCTGGAGCTCACCAAATATTTGTCGAATGAAACGGAACGAATAGTTTGGGAGGCGGCATTGACTAATCTGGTTGACATGCTTAAAAGGCTTAGAGACACCTCAGCCTACAATGAATTTCGGGTAAACAAATTACATTTTATCGAAATGTGGATTTTAGATAAATTCAATGAAAAATAGTTCACCGACTCAAGTTATTTATGTCTGCTTTCGCAAATGATCGAATCCTGACATCTCACGCTATCTAAATCAATCCAAAGCTATGATTTATCAATTGTAAATACATTCGAACGGTTGCAAAGCGAAATTAATAGATCAAATTTTTAAATATCCGGTTTCTCTCTGAATAAAACAGAAATATTTAGCACCAAAACTAGGAGGTGCATTGAATGCTATTGGAATTCGACAACGTCCAGAGGAGAAAGGTGAGATCATACGAGACTTCCATCTCGTAGAATACGACATATTGAACATTCGGGCTTCAAATACATAATTAAAAAATATGTACGTATGTATAACTTTATTTGAGCTAATCATTAATCAGGTGCGATTGTTCTACTTCGAGCCTTACTGTTGGACTGGGCATGTCAATTCGACTTGCCTGAATGCATTTCATACGCGAACGAATTATTTGAAGACTGGATGACAAGTCCGGACCCAACCGATATTCCGTACGCCGAAAGTATACAACTATTTTCTACAATTTCTCTTTTAAATAACTTTGGCAGTTTGGATTTTTTAGAATTCCCTTGGATATTCGACCGATTGTGTATTGCGCAGCAGTTGGTGGACTAAATGGTGCTGAGGCTGGGGATAACTTTGAATTTATGTTTACTCGATATGAAAATGAAACCGAAGATGAATTGACGAAAATTAGTTTCCTAAATGCTCTGGGTTGTGCAAAGGAATCTAATTTACTTGAAAGGTTGTTCCACATGTTCAATAAAAACAGTACAGGGTGGTCCATCCTGCCGAATTTAATTGGATAACGTGTTACTTGTAAAATTACATATTAATATTTTTGTGTGAAAATATTTCAGCGTACTGGATGAAATTCTAACAGACCCACCTATTTCACGGATCGAAGTTGCCCACAAGTCTGCTGCACTTCGACTAATTGCAAACTCTAATTTAATCGGAAGAAGTTTGACGTTTAAATTTGTACGGAGAAATACAGCACGCTTATTGGAACTGTTTACTGGAACGGACGATTTTATACTCGTTATCTCTTCGATAAGTTCTGGGATGGCGACTTCGGCGGAATATCAGGATGTAAGTTTCTTTCCAAAACTATTTAATTCAGAAAATGGAAACAAAAAATTATTGTTTATTTTTACTACAATTCCAGTTTGAGACTTTCATCACGGAAAATTCCTCCACAATCCCAGAAGACCTCTTAACAGAAATCAGGGATCAGTTATCTCAGATTGAATCAAATATTTCATGGAGGAAAGAATATGAAAAACGTTTGGAACAATGGTTTTCTGAAAACATTTAATTGAAAGTTTAGTTAATGTTAATTAGATGGATTCTGTTACATTTATGCATAAAACGTAAATGCGTGGTGGAGTAAATTATTGGGCAGTACCGTGTAGTTCTATCTGTTTTGAATTTGCAAAATTCGGTTTGTGTGTGAATAATTTATTTGCATTAAAATAAAATCCCAAATAGGGTGAGTGATCAAGTGATGAAGGAGGTAAATAAAGAACATAACTTTAATCCATTTTTGTGTATATTGCAACGTAATGAAATAAAGTATCGGTGTGCTTTTTGACAATTATTCGGGGACTACTACAGACACTAATAATATTTCTTGACGATGAGGGTGCAAGGACGAAGAAATCTTTGGTCACCTCGAAAAATCCATGCACTTGGCCATAAGGATTTTTGATTCTGGAAGATTTTGACTTGATTTATTTAAACACTCAGAGGGTGCTTTCAGGATTTCCCAAAGACAAGACACGACACGAGTCTAATAAAATCCGACTTCGCGAAAAAAGCGTATGACCCTGGCTCCCGTCTTCCTTTGTGCGTCAAGATTTGATCCCTAAACCAGACAATGCATAGCGGTTGTTCTATTTCCGCCATTGGGGATATTCCTTATGCTAAATTAGAAACCAAGACATTATCCACGAATAATGCAAGGACATTTCCCCAATCTAGTGTTGAATATCAATTCATACGGGTATTTCATTCCAAATTGTGACCCCCTACCATCACAACTTTCACAACTACTCATAAACCAGTATCACAGTCAAAGATGCAGAAATATCTGTCCGAGAATTGCTTGAATGTTTCTTTTCCTAATCTGCTTCAAATTTTTCTCACAACTATTATCTCTCCAATTCTGAAAGCACAATTTAGTGTGACATAAAGTATTTTAGACATTATTTTTCTGTGCACAGAGATCTAATTTCCCAGGAAATTCCAGCATCACTTTACTTGTTCCAATGCAAATGCAATGCAGATGCAGTTCGTGGGTATTTCACATTTACAAATTTATTGCCTTACGCACAAAGCGGTATACAAATTGCAACATTTATTTTGAATAATTTTGCCTAATCTGTGGTGTGACCAGAAATGCAAAAGATCACGAGTAGGTACTTGTTTAAATTAGCGACGATAAAACGTCTACACGTCATGCTACGCCTACCTGTAGAAGTTTTACAAATTCATATGCCTTAAATACACCTGTACATGGTGTTCCAGAAAAAGGGATAATATTTTGAAGGCGATCAGATTTACTAAATTGTCGATTTGCAGCTTCAAATTCCGAGGTTCATTACTGAGTCACCCTGTACAGCATTAGTTTAATAGATTGTAAAATTCCAAACAAAATCTTATGACCTCATTCTTGCATGTTCAAAAGACATTAAATCCATGATTACGTTGCTTAGTTTTGGTGACGAGATAATGAGAATGAACCAGAAAAATTTCCTCCCTTCCTGTTTTAGCCGTAAACAATAATAATCATCATTATATGAACTCATTCCATTCCCAAATGAAAAATTAAAATAATAACGATTGCATTGCATTGTGCTATGACGCTGCGCAGGTTGAAATGGAAAAATTGAAATGGAAAGAACACAATAGAAATTCTAAACCGTCAACGTCCCATGTCCCATCGCCCAAGCTCGACCACGCACGTACACCTGTCCATGTCCACCTATAATTGACGAAGTCAAATTTAATGCAACGCAGTACGTGTGCATAATTACTGTATCTACTGAGAACTTTTCTTTAGATCACCACTGGATGTACATTCTTCCAGAAAGAAGGAGAAAAATAACAGAAAAGATAACGAAAGAACGTATCAGTTCAATTTGTACAAACGCTGAGGTCAGACTCAACGAGTTTTTGACGTGACTAGTTTTTAATTTCTGATTGTTGATTGTTTTTAAATCACGTCCACATTTTTAAAATTAGAGTGACAACATTGTTTTTCCAGTACTTTCAAATTCACTTCAGTAAGAGCCGGTTCAATTCAGAAATGGAGCATTCTGTTCGCTACTATACTCATAATAATCATAGTCACACTCACAACACAAATCTCATTGTGAATAATAATTGCACGGAAAGAATTGTATCCAATTACGTAAGTTCCAAAATATGTGTATGTATGTGTATTGTCTAACAAGGAAGACACTTCGAGTGTAAAACTCAAGTGGGCCAAAAATATAGATTCCAGATTCGAAGATAATATAGGAAATGATAAGCCCTGGATGGAATGTGTCGGTCTGATTTGATTTTCATGTCCGAACTTGGTCTCCAGTCCAGCAGTCATTTTCCATTTGTATAAAATTAAAGACAATTAGTTGTAATTTATTATACATTTTACATTTCGCAGCTAGTTTCGCTGAGCACCGAACTGAAAAAAGCCATTCATTCGGATGGAGAGTGCAGACCAGAACTAATTGTTGGACGATCAGAAATTTTGGACATTGAAGACATTTCAAACATTACGAACAATTTCCTTGGAAAGTACGTATAATTTCTTGGGAAATATTTTTAGTAGTTTTACCAGTCTACTGATTCGATTCGCTAAGGCTTGTTTTAAAGCGATTTACATATGTTTTTTGAGGATTTTTTAAAAATTTGAAAAAAATTATGCAGCACACAATGGCACCCCGTGTACTCGACCTCCCTTCACAAGCGATCTCTGGAAGGACTCTACAATCGATTGAAAGAAATCCATGACGCTGGGTGCACGAGCCCTATTTTGATTTTAGTTAAAGATATGAAAAAACGTGTTTTTGGAGCACTGGTCTCAACAATCCTTCAACCCTCTGACGAAGTATATGAACTCGATCATTCTATACTTTTTCATTGTCGACCAAAATTTGAAATCTTTCAAAATATGCGAGACAATATATGCAAAGTGAGGAGTCAGACGGAATCGCTGAGCATTACGCATTTTGGGTATGTCAGTTTAATTTTTATTAATTACCCGAATTAGTAGACATTTCCGCACCCACCACTTCACCCTAAATTATTCTGTCCGTCCGAGAAACCGCAAAGAGCTTGACTCCTTTTTTAACTCAATTTCGTCATAATATTTCAGAGGAAAAGGTGACCTCTGGTTAAACTCAAACCTTACGATTGGACGAACTGATGAAGACTTACCTGAAATTATTGAAGAGCCGATTCCGATTCCGATTCCGATGTTCCTCCGAGGGGTGAAGGTCCCGAAACCTCGTCAATTTATTCAACAACCAACATTCAAAGTCAAATCTGTTGAATGTTGGGCTTTTGGAAACTTCTAATTTCTTGAAAGTTCAACGTGGCTGCATTTTTCCTTCAATAACTTATCAAGCTATTATATTGTGACGTGTCTCCTGTAACACAATTATTCATTCAAGATTATCAAACGTTGCATTCAATATTTCCTTTGACTCAAGAATATGTTCTTTGCAAATTCCAATAAAGTGAACGCAACTATTCAATTTCACACGATTTGATTTGAACATTATTTTCGGAAATGTCCCATGTCTTTTTTCTTGATCTCAACCTACGAATGATATACCAATAAAAATTGCATCATAAACAAGAATTCAAAAAAGAAACCCAGTTCTTATTGTCATATTGTCAACATGTAAATCTAACTAATGTGACATCAAAGATCATACTTAAAACTGAGCATAAAAGTGTCTGTAGTTCAGGGAAATAAGTACTGTTTTGACTATTTTAGTGATAAAATTAAGTACAGATAAAGTCAATTTTATAACAAAAAATGCGAACAGCTAAATGAGTGAGTAGGACGGATGTTTTTATTGTACCAGACCAGAATCTTTAGCCATTGCGTAGAAAATAGATTCCTTGTTTTGTAAAAGTGTCGCAGGAGTGTCGAATTCACGAATTTCTCCCTTGTCCAATACTAATACTCTGAAATAACAAATTAATACAAAATTGTACAAATTACAAAAATAAATAAATAGGTTAAATTAGGACATTATCCAATGTACAATACTCACCTTGTAGAATCCATTATTGTGTTAAGTCGATGAGCAATTGTAAGTACGGTTGAATCTTTGAATTCTGTTCGAATTGTTTGCTGAATGAGGTCATCGGTTTCTAAATCTACAGCTGCTGTGGCTTCGTCGAGAACGAGAATCTTTGTTTTCCGGAGAAGAGCACGTGCGAGACAAATTAATTGTCTTTGGCCAACACTCAAATTCTCTCCACCTTCTGAAACTTCGTGGTCTAAACCGGCAGACAATCCTTTCACAAATGTTTTCAAGTGAGACAGTTCTAAAGCAAATATTTAAGTTATCAAAGAGTTATCCCGAAAAGTTAATTATCGTTGCTAGAATTCTGATTATTCAAATAAAATATTTTATTAAAAATTACCCAGAGCTCTCCAGACGGTTTCATCTGAGAAAGAACGGAACGGGTCTAAATTAAGTCTAAGTGAGCCAGAAAATAATACAGGGTCCTGGAATTAAAAAAAAAACATTTTACTATTATCACACTCACACGGAAAAATAAAAATGAACATTGTCTTACCTGAGGTATAATTGTTATTCTTCCCCTCAAGTCATGAAGCCCTAATTTAGAAATATTTTGCCCATCAATCACAATGGATCCACCGGCTGCCTCAACAATACGAAAGAGTCCTAAAGTCAAAGAGGACTTTCCAGCTCCTAATCATTGTAATCCAATAAAACAAAATTGTAAAATACCGAAAGAAGTTTTAAAAAATATGGACTAAGAAAATAAGAATTACCTGTCCGACCAACAATGCCAATCTGTAAAAATTGGTGAAAAATAACGGTATCAAATGTAAAACTCGATTGGGTTTGTTTATGAATGAACACAAGAATTAGGTTTACCTTTTCAGCAGGTTGAATAGTGCAGTTAATATCTTTGAGGACCAATTCAAGGCCGTCTCTGTAACGAATTTGAAAATGTTCAAATGTGACTGCGCCAGATTCTGGCCAAGTTTTGGGCGGTTTTCGTTCCTCAATTTCCCATTCCGCTTCCTGTATTCCACAAGTAAAGAGGTTCAGGTAGGTTCAAATATCGACCAAGAGTGACCAAACATCGGTCGCCCGACAGAAGGCCCAGTCTCAGCTGGGGGCTGCCTGTGACAGGTTTAAAACCAAACTCAAATTTACCTGAGGGGTCTCCCCATATTCCTTGATCCGCTCAACGGCCACTATGTTTGTTTCGACATCAGAACTCATTCTCACCAACCAATTTAAAGTCTGAGTGATTTGTAAAGCATATGAAACAGATAATCCAACGAGGCCGGCTGTCATTGTATCCCGACCTTGAACGGCAAAAATGGCTGCAGCGAAAATTATGAAATTTCCAACAGTTTCTAGTCGAACCGCGAGCCACCTATACAGTACCATAGAAAAATTAAATATTCGCTTCAAAATTAAATCAAGAAGTAGAAAAACAATCCAATTCTTCAATTTACCGGTTAGATACTAGAGATGGAAAATAGGCGATTTGATTGTGATCAACTTTACTCTCTGACTCCAGGATGAAACGATCTTGCATGGAGTATGCTCTAATGGTAGAACTTCCAGTCAGAGTTTCACTGAAATGTGAATAAATCGGTGACCGACTAACGGACTCCAACCGTTTCAATTGTCGAGAGGTAGCCACATAAAACCGTTGAACCATGAAGTAAAGAATACCAGTTGGAACAATGACCCAAATGAAGGATGGAGTACTGACGCTGATCACAGCCAATGTCGCAACAACCTAAGTAGCAAAAAAGTTACTCAATTACGTAAAATAGCAAGAATATCAATACCAATAGGGTCAACTGAAGAAATACCGACGAATACAAAAACCTGATCTGACTACTATATTTTTTATTAACAAACCAGCTGAATATATTTTTCTATAAACGCGCAAAACTTTTTCCTTGCTCTGATTGTTTAAAAATACTGAAGGGCAGCCTGAACTACTCGCTTAAAAGGCATTACAAAATATAGAAACTGAATGAAGTCAGAAATAATCACAATAGTAGTACCCCAAAAAAACAGTGTATCCACCCACGGAAAATTTGGGCCAATGCGTTGTCCAACGCGTCCACATCTTTGGCAAACCTTTGAAACATGTTTAATTTAACTTTTTTGATCTGAAATACTTAATTGTGGATGTGAAATTGAAAGTTGAATCTTCGTGAATAAAGAAAGAGAACATGACTATTAAACCTGTTAAGAATTCGACCAAGGGGAGTTTGGTCAAAGAAAGACATTGGATTTCTTAGGACATTTCCGAGGAGGATGGCATGGAGTAAGGACGCTGCTCTCATCGTTGCATAATACAAAAAGACGGAACCCAGGAGGGCTGACACGGCTGTTCATACATGGACAAGTTCAAACTTAAACTTTGGAATCAGTTACCCTTCACCACTTATTATAACTTCATTCAGGTATAAGCTAAAATAATGGCGACTTCAACTGTGCAACGTTTAGCATATATTGATTTTATGTGTAAAATAATATTCAGCTCAAGATTTCACAAATTCTAAGTAAAATAGCGCCTCCACCAATTATTGTGCGATATTGTACTTCGAGGCAGGCAAATGATTAGCATGCTATGTTATGGTAGGCATAATCTAGATAAAAGCGCTGACCGAGAAAAAAACATTTCATCGGACCAAAATTTCAGGGTGGATTTTAGTTAGTCTACTTCTATTTCGATGGTTTCAGAAATAAAACTTTGGACATTAGTAATTTGCAGCCTGTAATTTAATTTTGTAGGTAAAGTTCAGAAATGCAATCCTCAAACATGAAGTACCCGGAAAGATACTGAATTTCAAAGGTTAATTCAAAATCAAAACTAAAATTTTGAACACTTTGTTAAAATCTGATGGTTTATGTACGCCCATTATTTTGAGAATTGCATTTCTACAGGTTTGAACACAGATTTCAATGCTAACTTACATTAAAGAAGCAAGTCATGAAAGACCTTAGGTTCTGGGTCAGCACATTATCAGTTGTGTCTATGTCCTTCGAAAAGCGATTGACTACACGCCCGATTGGAGTCGTATCAAAAAACTGCATCGGTGATTTCAGCACATGAAGAAGCATATCATAGTGGAGGATTGACGCGGCCTTCAAACAGGCTATGGCCATTATCAGTGATCCCAGCAAAACCGAAGCCGCTTAATTCATACATACAAAAATATTGATCCAAGCAATTTGTTAATTATTAATTCTCCTAACGCCGTTCCCTTCACCATTATTTGATTTACGCTATATTTGGGTTTGAAATTTTCTACGGTGTTTATTATACAAAAGAAGTGGAAGATCTACAGTTTCAATTAGCGAAACAGAAGCAATTACAGTGGAAGTTAAGTTTGTTAAGGCGTTTTCTAAAATAATGCTGGGATAAGCGGCGGCATCAACGCTATTCGTGCAACAATGTATTATGTTAGTCATAAATCTATTACCTTGGCCAACACCTAATCCAGCATAGACACCCAAATACATATCTCTTTTGGCCACATTTTGTGTACCATTCACAGGTTTCTCATTTGACCACTGTGACAACCAAACGTTGGACATGACAGCAAATCCTGAAAATTGAACAAGTAGAAATAATATATATCTGACCTACAGGTATGGTATCCTAACAAAATAGCAAAATTAAAAAACTAACCTTGATAGATTATATTGAAAAATATTGTAAGGAAAGTCATGAACCAGCCAACTTTCTTAATATAGAACATGTAAACATTCAATTTGACATTTCCAGTTTCAGCTTTCTCCGCTTCTATTAATTTTTCTTTGACAGTAGAGTCCTTCCGTTTTTCTTTAATTGAATCCGTATCAACTGTTTTACTCATTTTTCGCATGGGAGAACCCTTTCCATTTTCCTAATCAAAATACAATGTTAATGTTACGAAGGAAGTCTCCCTCTCCCATTAATTGCAGTTGTAATTCGTAAAATAAGGCAAGATTCCGGTACCTGAATACTTCTTTCGCCAATACTTTCACTTTCAGAAACTCTGGATCGCTGGCGAACAATATCAATTCGAACTCCGATTACTTGTTCCAATTCCTGGATGATGTCCTTTTCCTCATTTGCAATTTCTTCTGTACCCATTTGTCCAATTAAAAATTCCGCAAAGGCACCCTATTTATTGTAAAGTAATTTGATTAAAACGTCATTATTCAAGGTGACTAATAACGACTTATATACCCATCATTTTCTATACATTAGGCAAAAAGTAAAAAAGGCAGATGAAAGGTTCGTTTAGGGTACAAAACTTATGGATCATCTATGAATAAGTTCACTTAATGAATCTAACCTTCTTGTTGAGTAATTCTCTATAAGTTCCATGCTCACTAATTTCTCCGTCTTTTATAACGATTATATGATCCATTTTCGGGAGGTATGTTATTCCGTGAGTGACAAGAACACGAGTTTTTCTCTTTAAAATTCCGTTTGGTCCAATCACGTTTTCAAAAATATGTTTTCCAACATGGGCATCGACTGCACTGAGAGGATCATCCAATAAATATACATCAGCATTATTGTACGTTGCTCTGGCCAGAGAAACTCGCTGTTTTTGACCTCCACTGAGATTGATTCCCTGATTAACATATTCAAACATAACCAAGTGTTAATAGAATATGGAAATAGTTCCATTCTTGTATTATTTTTCTAAAAAAAATCAGATTTTTTCGACTCTATTTGCTCCATTTACTTTTTCACCAATTTCTGTCTTGTCTCTTGCAGGTAGAATGTCTAGATCCGGTTTAAGAGCACATGACTCTATCACTCTGTCATACTTTGTTGGATCGAAAGGTCGTCCGAATAGGACGTTGTCCCGTAAGGTGGCATTTTGAATCCAAGCTTGTTGAGCTACATAGGCTACAGTACCCTATGAAATAAATTGAATATATTTATAGCTGGAACGATCGAATTTCCATAACACTAACAGAGATGGAACAGGTTAATTTATTAACCTTCGTATTGACTCGTCCTGTCGTTTTCTCGAGCTCCCCCAAGATTGCAGACAACAAAGAGGACTTTCCAGAACCAACTACATTTCAAAAATCGAAAATTTATATGAACTCGAGTAAAGATAAAAGATAATTAAATGCTGCATTGCATACCTGCACCCACGATGGCAACTAGTGATCCTTCCTTCACTCGTAAGTTGATATTTTTTAAAGATACGGTCTCAGGATCCCAACAGAAAGTACCATTCTCAATTACGATTGGGTCAGCTAGTGGAAAAAAAAATCATATATTAATCAAAAGAGAATAGAAATGAATGACTAAGAAGAAACCGTATTGTTTTTATTGTTTTACCTTCAGCAGCATCATGAGTTACACTATTCGGGTCAATCTCCTCCGCGTTCATGTATTTGTTCAAACGGGTTAAACTGACGCTGGCCTATATTTGGATTCATGTAGATTTTTAAAAAAGTGACCAATTAGAACAAGTAATATTATCTTTTCCAGCAGGCAATTGCAACACGTACGTTCAAGCATAGGAGAGATTGCAAGCATAAACAGTTTTAAGATTCAAACCTGGACAAGACTGGATATCAACATTGGTAACATCGACATTGGAAAACGTAAAAGATTGAAAAGTGATAAGGCCACAAAAGCCCGTTTTGAATCTAAAACATTTTCCTCACTTGACAGAACGTAACAAGTAAATGTTGCAAGGGCGACCTGTAAGAACCAATCAATTAACCCGTTGAACAGTTGCTGAATTCCCTTTGAGAAAATAGGCCAGTGATCCATCCAGTTAATTGTATGTCATATGGTGTATATATTCAGATTTCTCTTTAGCAATTCATTATATGCTAACCTACCATGTATTGATTTAACATTACCGAACCTTAATTTCTAATAATGAATTTTGAAATCCGAGAAATCCCCCATTGTATCGATTTCAAATGCATAAATTAATGAAGCGTTAAAGCAATTAATAAAATGGAAGGCGTAAATGGACTAGACTAGTATGTATTAGTCGAATTGCGAAATTGCGATAAGTGATGGTCAAGCCCTAACGGTCATCGCCAGTCAGAAATGGATCTGATGTAGTTGTACGAGAATTAACTCCCACATGCAACCTTGTAGCTTCGAGCTTCGTTCAATCAATTCCTAGAAGAAAATATCAGACACAAACTACTAGAGTATTGTGCAACAATAAGAAATAAATACCAATGTTAGTATATTGAATAATAGAAAGCCAAGCGGAAGCATCAAAGCAAAATTAAAATCTGTACAAATTAAAATGTTAGTTGTAAGAGCCAATCAACCTGAACAACTACGATGACCATCATGGGAAGCATTTGCAAGGGCATTCTCATTAGATTAAAGAGGCTGAGTGCAACGAAAATCTTCTCTGGAAAATGTCACAGTATTCTAAGCTCAATTAAACATTCTGTAAATCATTTTAGAAAAAGTTAAACATTTGTTTAGTATTTACCCGCATCAAGTACATTTTTTGGGTCTATCAGAACATATGTTGCAAAAGAGACCAGCGATACCTTGAAAAAGAAAATTATGAAGCGTAAATCATAATAATAAGCGAAAGCTGAGAGCTTCATACTTTCAGATTCTCATACAAATTGATGTGGCTATAAGAATAATGATTACAGAAAAAAATGCTAAAAATCATAATTAAAATGCATTAACAATGCGATCTGCAAAATTGCAATGCATTAGTTATCGATTCAATGGGGAAATTGTACATATTTCCATGTGAAGGTTTCTTTATGAATGTGCAGCAGAGAAAGGTCAAGGGAATGGATCCTGGGGATCATCTCTCTGAATATAATCAGGAAGTTAAATTTTACCATAAAAGGGGC
>JAQGCB010000914.1:0-17409 GCA_034698835.1 Protaphorura tricampata | reverse complement strand
CGCTAGAAATATACGGGGTGCATGTGCTACGCCGTCCGCGGTACGGCAAAACACGCCCGATGCCACCCTGTGTATTTATAGCGGCCGAACGGTAACTCCTACAAGGTTGGGACCTGCACAAACGTTGTTCAGGAGATCAAGGTCTACAACATATCAAAAAATTAGCAAATTCTGACCGAGAGAATTTCGCCACGCCCTTTGTGTGGTATCCTTTCACCACTTTCTGCATTAGCGTAATCCCGTCGTTTGTTCGAGCCCAGGCGTTTATTAGGCACCCGGCGCTTAATCGGTCATGCCATATTTTTCTTACATTACTTTAGCGAAATGATAAGAAACGCAATCTCTACGAAATGTAAATCCTGATTTTACTCCATGCGTTACAGCTTAAGGTGTATGGTGTAAGTCAATTGATGGGTGCAACTGTGCAGTATTGCTTTATTTTTTTATTAATTTCAAAATTGTCTTACTTGCACACAAGAAAGACGTTATTGCCAGTACAAGATGTCGAATAATTTTGTAAGATGTCACAGCTTCCAAACACAGCCTCCGGACTTGAACTTTGCTTGATCGTCTCATAAAATTGTATGTATTTGTTATGAGAAGATTTGATGAGATTTGATGTAATATTATGGAAAGTTTTCTTTCACAGCAGCGCACAGCAAAAGGTATATCACAATCACACACTTGTTTCACAACAATTATTATTTGAACAACTTTTGGACCATAAACTGGAACACAAGATATTTGGATGGACCAAATTATTACGCGTAATACACTTGATTATATACTAGATTATTCTTTGTCTTTCAAATCGTTTGTAAATGTACGTACACAAAAACAAATCATAACAAATGTTATGTAGTTTATTTTATCTCTTTGAGTACAAGTGCATGTGCATATGCATACAAATTAATGTATATTTTTATTGAAAATGAATTGAAATTGAACAATAATTAATTTAATGATGAAATGTTGAACACTGGAGTTTTTATTAGCAAGAACAGTGGAAGCGAACGCGAACGCAATTGAGAACTGATGTCTCAAAATAACTTGAAAAGAAAATTGAAGATAAATTGTAAAACTTGATAAGAATTCCAACGCAGTTGAGTTTGAGAGTTGACTTTGAAGAATTGTGATTAAAAGTTGAAGACGGAAGACATGCAGTGAGTGTATGATCAAAAACTTGAATGATGAGAAGTTGAAGTACTACTTATTACTATACCGGGTGGTCTAACAAATACCCATGCAGCAAACTTGACTAAATCAACTATACTTGATATTTACACAGAAATAAATGTAATCTTTCGTACGAGAATTTTATTTAAGGTGACGAAGACATGGGAGGCACAAAAAAGTACATACAGATAAGAATACGATATGCAGTGACAGTAATGCATTTTATTTTTATTTATGTTCCTTCTAAATCATTAGCTTCATTTTAATCACTTCCAATTCCAACTTCCTGTTTTCATTTTAAGTACAGGGTGGTTCAAAAATTCCTTTGCTTTTGAGTGTGTGATTATATATGGATTTTTATTTCCTACCCACTTCAAGTGGTAGCTTCCTTAGGTCAATGTCAATTGGTCATCCAACTCAATCTTCACAAATGATGACGAGTTTTCCAGAGAAAAAAAATAATTCGATTTATCGATTTCTTGTAAAAACAAATCCAAAATAGTATAATTTCCACTTAGGGATTTCCAGCGGCATTGGCACGTCATAACTCATAAAGTACATAATTCGCCCATTAGAAGAATCGCGTTTAGTGATATTATTTTTGTACAGGCAAAATATCGTGTATTGCATGTCAACAAATTGCTGTAGTTAAAGTCATCCACTCAAATCTCATTCGTCAGCAGTCAAGTGGGTTTTAATTAATTGGAAATTGATGAGCAATGTGCAACAGGTTGAATGATTACAATGCAATGAACGACAATTAATAAAAATTCTCAATGGAAAAATTAGAACCACTTGACGGTTCAAGTCTCAAGTATATTCTATAATGCTGACCCACCCTCGTACTATCCTTAGCTGATGTTTGACAGAATCGTTAAAATTAACTCTGTTTGTCGGCTCTTGATTCGTTTTCACGTTTTCGTATAAAATGGTCACCAAAAACCGAGAACTCATCCCATTCGATTGATCATTCTATTTCGATTCGCAGTAATCAAAATATTTCGACAGTACAGTACAACTATGTCTAACGCTCAGAATTTAGTTTTATTTGGTGTCCTCGCCGTCGTTATCTTAAGCGTCGGGATGATGGCAAGCCCATACGGTCTGGAATTCAAACCCATCGGACAATCTGGATCAAAACAATATTTTACCACTATCGTACCCAGACTGGTAAGTGGAAATCAATTATTCAGATTTATACAATACACAAATCAAATCAGAAATTAGATCTGGGCATTTTTTGAAGATATCATTTTTTAAAAAGATTTTCGATTTTTTTAGTTCAAATGGTCTGAAGCCCTTCAATTCTGTCGGGAACATGGGATGACTCTGGCCACAGTAGAAACAAGTGACGAAAATGCAGCAATTCAGGTCTACGTGAACACAACGAGTAAGACAAATTATTTCTCCTAAATTATTTTCTTCAACATATTAAAATCAGAGTCTTAGGTCTTCGCAATCGCAATATCTTCGTGGTTCGAGTCTAGCTGCCCCTGCCGTTTCGCTGTAATGGGTTTTAATTTAGTTTCCGATCTTTAATTGATATCCCTGTAAATACCTTAGACTGTAATTTTGCATTTGGCATTTTGCAAATCAAAATTAATTATTTTTTTTAGCTACTTCTACCCCATTCTACTGGATGGGCGGAACTGACCTCTTCAATTCTACACTGCCTGAATACGGCAGAGAATACAATTATTGGAGCTGGAGTTGGTTGACTCAAGGAAACCCAAATTTAAATATCCATTACTGGCTCAAGGGTCATCCACTGGTCGGAAGTAGGAAACATTGCATGTACACGACGCAAACTAAAACAACTGTGATTCAGACTGGAATTGGTACAATATATTTGCGCAGTAATTGGGGAGCGTCTGATTGTGTGGAAGACACACATCAAATCATTTGTGAACTCAGAACAAATTAAAAAAATATGTCATTGTTCAATTGGTTGTAAAAGTCTTGCTGTTTGCACCTTGTATTTGGTGTGGAAAATTATAGGAAATCGCAAAAAAATAAAATCAAGCAATTCAAATGTTTGTCTGTGAGACTATCTGTAGTTAAATTTTTTAGAAAGAAATTCAAGGCCAAAATTGTAGGCGGACTGTAACCGGGTTAACATGCGAAATGTCTGCTTTGTAAACTGGTAATATATTTTTATTTGTGTACACTTCATACAATACCACGACGGTTAAGAAGTTCGCAACTTGAAATACTCAGAAAAAAAAAATACAAGTAATGAATCTGTCCGAAATTTTGAAGTTTTCGGCAGAATAATTCTTAAACTTATATGGGCCTTTCAAGGATTTAAGCCTGTGCTCATTGGCAAACACGACACAGCACAGGTGTAAACATTTGATCACCGAAGAGCGAACCACTATCATTTTGCTTGAATATTTCGAAAACGTTACAGCTCATTGTCCGTTCGATTTAGTTCCAATTCCAGACTCGAGTCTACCCATTTATTCAAGATATTTGTTTTCCGAAGGAATTCTCTGCATTATTTGAAGGTCTAACATCCAAATAGTTCTTTGAATGGAATAATTCGTATCAGGTGCGGAATCGGGTGCAGATTTTTTATTAAGACAAAAACAGAATCAACTGTGAATATTTTATTCCATTTCGAGTGCTTCAATACTCGCCTGGGCTTCTTTCAATACATTTAGCGCTTCACCAGCATCCATCCCGATGTCATATTTTCCAATCAAAACAGCTGGAAAATGATTACATTAATTATGAACAAAATCACAGACCCATTTCGTCGAATTGTGGATTCTTCCGACTAGACGAATCGAATCGAATTGGAAGTTCAGATAACCGAATATACTTACTCTCCTTTGGAGACACAAATCCAAATATTCCTTTTCCATCATCCAACTCAGCTTGGAAGGAGTTGGAGTCTGCTGTGATGATTTTATACGGCTTTTCCCCATCACCGATATAAATTTTCTGGAATTTGGCAGGTTTCTTAAGACTGTCAACGATTCTCCTAAAATCTGTCTCGTAAACCTATACAGACAAGACAGAATAATACAGGGTGGTTTAGAAGCAATGATTCTATAATTTATATCTAGACCAGTCCTTATTGTTAAAATGATTCCATTACTCAAAAATATGTATAGTTTTAATACCTACATTAACGTCAGGGGTTGAAGCCCACCTGACGTTGTAAATCCCTGCCGCTGATACATGTCCGGAGTCCAATAACTTTTTTAGAATCGGAACCCACTCCTCCGCTGGACCGCCGTATTCTATGCCCGAACGGTCAGATCGAATCAATTGGAAACAAATCACTACGAAGGCTAATTGCAATAGTGAAAATTTCATTGTTATATTAAAACTCAATATGGAATTAACTTAACGTTGAAGTATCGAAGTGCTAAAACTTAAATCGCAGAATTAGCATTGTGCTTTTTGAGTCATTCATCATTGTAATTTAAAACCCTTGTTTACCAAAAATATCAGTAGTTGATTTTTTAGCAAATATGGTGATTGTGAGAGAAAATGCTAGGAAGGGATGGTTAATTGCATTAATTGTACTGAATTGGTTCTAATTACATATAAATTAAATTAAGACTCAAGGCTGTTAATTAGAGCAATTAAAAAATTACTCATGGAATTAATACGTTACGTTTTGATAAATTCTAAGAGAATCAACTTTTCATAAAATAAAAACTCGAGACAGAAATTAATTTGTGGAATATAATAAAGATTTATATTTATTTATACTTAAGAAAATCAACTTTTACATATGTAATCCATCAACTTGAATTCATGAGTCAATTAAATTAAATAATCAAAGCCTCATTAGAATCACACACAAACACAGGTGATGGAGATGGACGATGAATGAGAGTACGAATTTATTTAATCCCACATCTTGATAAGACCGTCCCATCCAGCTGATACAATTTTGGAAGTCTCGTAAGGATGCCAAAGGACACTGATACAAGTATTGTCATGAGCCTTCCATTTACTAAAAATCCTCGTAGTCTTCCAATCCCATACGTACACTTTTCCGTCCGCATCACCAGAAATTAAGTAACTGCAATGAAAATGACAAAATCAAGATTTATAATTTCCAAACTTATTTATACGATTAGAATTTAGGCAGATAATCATCACATACCTCATATCTGGAGAAAAATCAAGTTGACAAGCGTAGCCAGCAACCATATGTCCTTTGAAAGTTTTCTTACGATGGAGTTTGAATCGATTCAAGGCTGTAAAAATCATGACTTTGTTGTCCATACTCTGACAAGCTAACCATTTCTGATTAGGGGCTAATGTCACGGCTGGCATACTGTGCATACTTGGGTCAGCAATGTATTTCATGTCAACTGGAATGTCCCTGTAGAAAAAATTAAATTCAAAAATTCAATTCAGTAAAAAATACTAAAAAATTAAGTAAACTGTTAATATAGTAATTTTTAATTACCATTCCCAAACTCGGAGTGACTTGTCATCTGAAGTTGAAACAAATCGTCGATTCTCATCCACAAATGTAATTGTATTCACAGCCCCAAGATGACGATCGTACTCTTGGACAACGTCTCCTGATCTGGTGTCCCACTAGAAAAACCATAAGATAAAACATTAGAAAATAATTGAAATTATGCAAACCCAGTTTAAAATAGTAATTTTTAATTTTACTCACACAAACGATTTTTTTGTCTGAAGTCCCAGCCACAAATAAATGTTGTTTACTTTCCTCCGGATGAAACTTAACACAGTAAGCCACTTTCCTATTCGTGAACCTTGAAATACATTCACCTTTTTCTGTGTCCCATAATTTAATGAAACGATCATAACCAGCAGATAAAAATCTTGTTCCGTCATTATTGAATCCAATATCACGGACGGCTTGCTTGTGACCCACGTATGTTTGAATACATCGACGTTCATTGTAAACTTCCCATAATTTAACTCTACAATCCATTCCAGCTGATAAGAGTAAATGTGCAGATTGTGGGAACCAACGAATGGCTGAAACTCCTTTGGAATGCCCTTGGTAAGTGTGAATAAGATTTTTTGGAATAAAACATTTCGTAGGAGCTGTACGAGATTTGAAACGAACGCCAACGTCTTGTGGTGGATGCATGAAAGAACGTCCTTGGTAGTCCACAGGGTCTTTGATGTGTAAAATACTTTTCTCTTCAATCGGTTTATCATCCACATTCTTCCCACGACGTTTACGTTTGGACAAAATCACTTCTAGCTCAGCCGTTTCTTCCTATTTTGAAAATAGAATGAGTTAAATTTTTATTTAGATTTTAATTTTGAATGGGCATTTTTGAGGTCTCCGTTTCATTTCGATATGTAGAAAATATTTACAAACCTCTGTTGGTTTAGCCACTTTCATTTCATTCTCAAAACCACCCCAAGGTCCCAAAAATCCTTCAAGATCTGCAGGGTCATCATTTCTCTCTCGTTTCCGTTTGTCCTTTGGTCGCTTCGGAATTGTTTCAAACACACTTTTCAGTTCACTTTCCTTTGTGGACGGTGCGACGCCGATAATCTTGGCTGAGGTTGAAGGGGTACTTGCATTGTCGACGGATGGATCTACGGCATATCCTGGAGAGAATTTACAATGATTATTACTTACAAAAACGATTCTAAAAAAAAACCGTTTTCAGTTCATATTAGTATTCTACAAATTAATAATTTGAATTTAACTTTTAAAAAAAAGTCGCAACCATACCATAACTAGTAAAAGTCCTTCGCTGATTCTCAAATTGGAACTCATTCAAATGTGCTCTCTCGACGAAACCCGACAACATATTTTTATGTGCTTTCTGTTGACTCGTTTTGAATGGATTCGAAGGACCCATGACGGGTGAGAAGAGTTCTTCATATTTTGGGTTGAACGTCAATTCTTTCGTCTTGGGGTCAATGTGCCTCAGGGGGTTTAATTCTTTCTGTTAAAAAAACAAAAAAAAAAACAATGATTACAATAAAGAGAAAAGAATTTGGACAATCATCGCAGATTATTCTGCACAAGACCGGGGAATCGAACCCTGACACAGCTAAACGGCAGGGGCAGACCCTGACCCGTACGACTATGCTGCGACGCCCTTGCATTTTGTTCTCAATTAAAATGACCAAGTAAAATAGTAAAAATATTAGTATCGAATTATCATTGACTTGACTTGACTTACCGTGACATTGACATCTGGTGCAGCCATAACCTGCATTGAAAATGACGAAGTGGCCGGCAATGGTTTGAGGTGATCAGGCACCACTTCCTTGTCACTCTTCCCTTTAGAAGTTGAAGGACTTTTGACCTGACCTTCGACTTCTTCATCTGAACCTGACCCTGACCCTGAAGACGAAGAACTTCCAGAGGCTGAAGAACTTGAGTAATTCGTCAAGGACAGCATTTTATCCGCTTCTTCTATTTTCCCCAGATTTCTGGGCCAAAATATTTCCAAAATGCTTCCCGTTGTCGCAATTAATTAGTGATGATTTATTTTTATCAATTTTCAAAATTTTAATGGTTTTTCAATTTATTTTAAAATTTTTGAACTGAAACTGCAAGAGCGTTTTTATTTTTGAAATTGAAGTGAAACGGAGAACCTTGTAATTTTGAATTTGGCACCCGCGCCGGCACATGTGAAGAATTTTTCTATGAGGTGAGAATTCATTAAAATGTACAGGGCGGTTCGCAATAATTTGCCTACCTGTGTCCAGGAGGCACAAAAATTGTTGGGAAAAAGTGAGATATACATTCAGAGAAAAATTTTCTGTGGGATATAACAAGAAACTAATTTTTTCAGTGTCCTAGTGTTGGGCAGGTGCCTTTTGTGTCCAGAAATTCTTAATTAGAAAATTCCAGACGCATCTTTAGAATAATGTACAGGGTGGACCATATTAATTTTTTACATTTGTACGGGTCTGACTCCGACTCTCAGGTTGAGCAGGAGCATTATATGTCTCAAAAAAAAATTAATGTGCATGAATACATAATACAACTCGTATTTTTCGTAATTTTTAATACAGAAAACATCATTTGTAAAGAATACCGCACAATCGGCACGGAAAAGTGCTTTCTGTCAGAATTGGCTGGATTTTGGATATGGATATGTTGTAGCCCTTGACCTGTTGAACAACTTTTTTGAAGGAACCATCCCCAAATTCCTAACCGCTTCGGAGTTATTAATACACAGGTGGGCATGGAGGAGGCTGGAATGCTCGGTTCGGGGCCCCACGCCTCCGAAACTGCTAGGAATTTCGGGATGGTTCCTTCATAAAAGTTGTGGTTCAGGAGGTCAAGGGCATATCCAAAATCCTCTACCGTGCCTATTGTGCGCCTTTGTTCAAATTGAGTTTCCAAACGTTATTTAATCCCCGATGGATTAGTTTCAGTCCATCAGCTACTTTTGAAATGATACATTTTAGTACAAGATTTAATACAGATTTTTTTCATCAACTTTGGGAGTATTTTATAAAAGAAATAATAAATGTTTACTTTATTTCGTGCTAAGCAGCAGCTGCTTTAAACTCTACCTTACTCGGTTACACAATTATCATTACTCATTTCAATTGGGAAAGTAATTCATAATTTACAATACATTGATGTATTCACAAGTACATAATATTTTCTAACTTGGATTTAGTACTTATTGTTATTTTATTTCATCTTCTTGAAGTATTTTCTCAGTCCATTTGCTAAAATAGTTTGGTTGGTTGGTGTATTTCAGCAATTTCAATATAATAAGGACATCTTCCACGGGTCAAGTAATATGTGTATTCATTTTAATAAAGATTATGTACATGCATTTAATTATACATCTACATTCTACAGTGGACTCTCTATATACCGAACTCGAAAAATGCACTAAAATGTGTCCAATAAAGAGAGATTTTAGTTTACAGAAAGTGGAATAACAAAGAAGTGTATGCAAAGGGAGTTCTTGCGTTCCTGCCATTCTGGTCGGTATAGTGAGGTGTACGATATAGGGGAGGTTGATATATAGAGATTCCACTGTAATTATGTGTCGCAAATTAAGATGAATAGCCAAGGAAAATAATTCGAACACGCAATCAGGTAAGACACTTTCAAATATAGCGTCGTATTTTAATCACACTTGCACTTAAGTTTAAAAAGTCCTTTACAATGTCCACCAGATTTACCTTGTCGACAACATTTTCTCCAGCAAGAACTATTGTCCGGACAATGAATGCCAAGCACGGAACCATCCCTTCCACATCTAACGTCAATTGGGTCATCAGAACAATAACAATTTGCAGCAATTCCTTGAGTCAATCCCTCAGCAATTGCTGCAATAGCACCGCTACCGCTACTACTGCCACTCGACCCAGAATTTCCACTTCCTCCCAATGAACTTATGATTTTAGCGAAATCCAATTTGAATCCATAGCTACTTCCACAATTTCCAACCTTATGACCAGCGAGACAGCAGAGTGAGTCACAAGCAAGACTTTCAGAATCTTTAGGTCGTCCAATTTTAGTTGTGCATTTGGCATTTGGGTCAACTTTCCCACAAATTCCGATCAATACGTCTGGTCCAGCATTTGCGGCCTTTGCTGCTCGAAATCTTGAATAACGGGCTTCAACGGCGGCGACGTCTCTCCCAGAAGCATAGCTGTATGGAATTGCCTCTGGAACAGAAAATTAGAATTAAAAATCATGCAAAGTTTTAAATTATTTTCAAAATTGAGGGTGTCTTCATATAAACTTACGCGATTTAATCATGGACACTTGGACTCCCAGTATCGTCAAAGTCAAAATACAGTACAACATTTTAAAAGCAGAAATTGCGCTCGGTGCGGTGGTAAAAAAAATAGTTTAATTATTGGGCTAGTTTAATAGAAAAATGATGGTATGATTTTTTAAGTAAAGATTTTAGGTCTTTATATATTGTTTTACTTTGACAGTTTTTGATTGACACATATCACACAATCACACGATGATGATGATTCAAATCGAATTGATTTGAGGGATTATTAAGGCACGTACGGAGGAGTCAGTCGTGCTAATAAATAATTGTAAATTCCAATCTGCACTGGACTAAATTGTGCTATTTGCCAGTCGGTTCGGTACATGAAATGCTAATTCGGATTTAACGTGTTCTAAGTTCTGAGCATTTGTTAACCTTGAGAAATTGTCGGTCATAAAATACAATTGATTACAATTCAAAATTAATCATGACTCTAGCAATCAATCTAGCATGATTCTCGTTAATAAATGCTCTCTTTTGAAAAAACTCTCTTGGAATAAAGTAAAATTAATTAAAAGGAAGAAACAGCATAACTTTTACTAATAAGATTACCACATTACAAAGTATTCAAGTAAAATCACAATGACAAAGTATATTGTTTTGTAAAGAATATTACAAAACCCACATGATGACCCTATGCCAAATTTCTAAAGCAATCGTAATAAATAATGAGAATGGTGTGTGTCAGTGGTGCGATGCAATGCGCAATGGTCGATGAAACGTATTTTCCCTTGCTAATAATTTAAAAGGTTCCTGTAATTAAAGTAGTGTATTGATTTCCTGAGCTATAAATCATCAAATACATTACGATACATCAGAAATATTTCATTAGGATCTAATTAAGACTAGAACTCGTGAAAGTTTTGGAGAATTACACAGAATAACTTAATTCTTACAGTTTCAAATGTGAGCTCTAATGAACTTGACACATTTCGTAGCAATTCCCATTGAAGATCAGCTGAGGATTCCCTTGGACTTTAGGTCACTCAATTGTACATTTTGGTCAGTCCGTTCAGATTTGTTACTACGTCAACTGCCAAAGTGCCAAATCGAGTGACAAATATTTGCTAAAACTTAAGATGTTTTCAACTTCACCCACAGCATCGGTAATTTCTCATATTTTTGTTTCTCCCAAATTCAATTTTCCTCAGTCCAAATTTTCTGAATTCTATTTATAATACTAAAAATGGAGGAAAAATCTCTTGCTAGAAAATCCTCCAGACCAAATCAAGATGGGGATTCAAATTCCGAAGGCAAATTAAAAATATTTTAATTTTATATAGTGGATTCAACAAGTTCAAATTTTTGTTGGAATCGTGACATTTTTATTACAGGAAATTTTCGACGGAATGCACACCCTATAACGAAACCCGCTCAGGATGGTGACGGCGGTGATGGTAATGTCAATGAAGTCTTATCGTCTTCCGACATTTTGGACGAAAATATTCGCAGGCCTCGGAAGTACAAGAAAAGACGCACAAAATGCAAGGTTGGTCAAACAAAAACCAAAAAAATTGAAGGCACAAGCACAACTTGTCAACCCAATTACGAGCCAGAGCCAATGGTTGAAATTCAAAAACCGCCGAAAATTGACACTCCGGAGAGTGAAAATGAAATCGGACAACCTCGTTGCAAGAAATCAGAGCGAATTCCATCAATTTCCACTGAAATTCCTGTCCCTGCTGTTCTTGAGGAGAAAAAATGGATTCGTCTGAAAAGAGCCGTCAAGTCTACATTAACTCGACAAGTAATTAAATCGATACACAAAATTTTGGCAATAATTTAATGCTAACAATTTTTTTAAAAATTTTAGTTCGATCGACTGTCCTCACATTTTATATTGAATTTTCCACCTCGACCACCACAAACTCAATCCGAGCCTGAAATTGTCCCTGAAAATGAAAATAATCCACCAAAAATTGTTTTAAAAACAAATGCACCAGAACCCCGAGTAGTCTCAGCTGTAGCTGTGCCTGTGTCTGTACCGGCTGTCAGAATTGAACCAGATCCACCAAAAAAGTTTTCGATTCTTGACCTTAGAAAAAGTCGAGCTGAGCGTGGAGTCAAATCTTTAAACATCAAAATGGGTTTTGGATTTGTTCTACGAAAAGAGCCAATCCGGAAGAATCCAAAAGGAATCTTCGGTAACACTGGACGAAATCACGCCAAACCGGCAATACCGGAAATTCCGAACGAGATTGAACAGTATCGCCAGCAACCGCTGCCGAAATCTGAGCCAATGACATTGACCTCGACACAAACACAACCGTATGTTCCCAGAATGACCTTTGACCGTAAAAATCATATTTTTACCTCGTCAAGCTTCTCAGAATACGGAAACCGACTTCCACTAAAACCGATCGGGAATGGCGACCGCGAAACAATTTCAACGAGTCGATTTGATGACAAGACAGAATTTCCAACCTCTCAATTTTATCCTAAAACTCCATTCACAGCACAATTTGCTCATTTATTGCCGATTAGCCGCTACTAAAAAACAGAATCAAAGTCTCAAAATCTGAATTGTAATTTATTTGCATTATTTTAATAAAAAGTAAAAATCCTTAGCAGTTTTGATTTAAAATTCTACGACTTTTCGACAAGATCCGCCTGATAATTTGAGACCTTCGGGACAAGGGAGTGCATCACCTGATCCCACGTACTTATCTCTGACAGTTGTTGCCTTCACTGCAATTTCAATTATATCTATGTACGGAATTGTTGGAATTGTTGGAAATTGTGTAGTTTCTTCTTCTGGAATCGAGGTCGTGGTAATAGGTGCAGTAGAAATTATCGTCAAACTTGTAACAATTAGCAGGAAAATTACAATGAGGTTCTTTATTTCGTAACAGTCCGTGGTGTGATAATATTTCGCAAATGGAGTTCGAGACCAAATTTTGTATAAATGATTTAGATACAAAATCCTTTGTAAATCTGTAGTGTTGTGGTTGGAGTCAAGTGTAAGTGCAGTGCAACTGAATGAGTTGAATAACTTTCTGGGTGCAAATTCTATAAAGACTGAACTTTAAGCAAGTTGTAATGATTTTTTTTATTGGATGTGTGACCGGTTATTCTGGTGGCACAATAAGTGCAGTGCAGTGTGTCATTGACATTGTTTGACTCTTTAATAGTAATTTGCACTTTGCACTTCTTTTTGCAGAGACAACAGAATTTGTGGTAGTCAGAATTTTAGAGGACTTTACTCTAATATTTGCGTACATAAATCATGTAAATCGTTACTTTTCTTCATATAAAATTCATCAATTAAGATTGAAGTGACGTGTGCGTGCGTGAATGACGCGCGTTGTTACTTGCTTACTGTAATTAAGTCACATTTCACTACAACTTTGCAAAGTACTGTTTCAGTGACGGAATGTAATACAGTGGAATCTCTATATATCAACCTCCCCTATAACGTACACCTCTCTATACCGAACAGAATGTCAGGAACGCAAGGACTCCGTTTACATACACTTCTCTGTTATTCCACTTTCTGTATATTAAACTTTTTCTTTATTGGACACATTTTGGTGCATGTTTCGAGTTCGGTATATAGAGAGTCCACTGTAGCGTTTAAATCACAGGAAATATTTCATTAACCAGATAAGCTTAATGTGGAGGTAACCGAACCGTGGCGTGGTGGGCCAAAACTCTCGAGTTTAAAATAAAACAGTTAAAAATGTACACAGATTAAAATAATATGTATTGCCTCATATTTATTGTAACATAAAAATATGTGATTAAAATTTGACAACTTTTCTACAACGTCCCATGGTATCCAATTTCATTCCATCTGAACATGGAAGAAGTCCACCTGAACCAAGGTATTTTGTTTGGTAAGGTGGTACTGTCCCACTATTTTCATTTTCAATCACAGCCTGTCGAATGATTCTATGAATTGTGGATTCTTGAGTGAAATTCATGGCTGAAATTATGACCCAACTTCCTCCCAGAATTAACAAGAGAATTGCCAAGTTGAGATTCAGAGTCTTCATTTTATTAGGACACGTGGTCTCCCTATTTATGAAAACTAATACTTTTAATTATCCCTGAAATATTAACAGAATATTTTTAAAAATAAAATTAAACTATGTGCATGTTTGAAGGAGTTATTAATTAAACTTACAACGTAGAGGAGGAATTTATCAACTTTTGTTACGTATAAGTAGTATTATGTGGAAGACTGATTATAAAGAACGGCTTGGGCACTACTAAAGTTAAACCTTTGTTTTCTCAGGTAAAATTCCAATTTTCTGTGAACTCATTATATCAAGCTGTCAAAAAAAAAGCAGCACGCGTGAGAAAATAGTATGGAGCATTTTCTGAAGCAGCAATTGTAGCATTACCCTTCCGCTACTTGATTTCCAGTGAGTTGAAATTCATAGCACATCCTGTACAACTAGAATTTGCCAGAGTATAATCATATTGTATGAGAAATTCTTTTGAATTTTATTTTAATTACTGTAGTCATCGCATCGTTTTCTCAGTAAAACACAGACAGGACTTATAAAATTATTACATATACCTATGCATATGTATACGGTTATTTTTTTCTCCAGTGCTTCTCCAGTTAAGAACTTGTGGAATTCTCTTCGGTGAACTCGCGTTATAGTATGTATTCAAATTGACCGTGTGAATTTAATTCGTATTGCTATTGCTCAATTATTTATTCTTGTTTTAATTTTTAATTTCGCTAACACAAGGAGTATTTACAATGATTCAGATTTTTTAAGTCTATAATTTAGTATTGTGTGTTCGTCCATCTGTTTCTGCACTCTGTTTTAATATTCCGGAGAAATCTCAACTGTGTACTCTCCAGTAGCACTGCAGAAAAGAAAATAGAAACTTTTAACGTAAATTCTTCAAGAATATTTATATTATTTTTTTTGAGAGACTTACGAGGGTGGAACATATTCTCCGAATTGAATTTCTCCTCTGTTGTTGAATCCACGGATTGAGGTGTCCAAAATAGATTTGGCGTAATAAACGACAGCCAAATTATGACTGCAGAAATCTGTGGAAAAAAAATACAACAAAAATGTAAATTCAAAATTAATAATTAATGCTACAATTTTTTCTTTCAAATTCTCTTACCATCTGTCCCATCTCCACACCCTGGCTGTGGTGCCTTTCCTCCGTTAACGTGGAAATCAACGGTTCCAATATTTCCATTGTATCCGTACCCTCCGGCATTTGTATGAATGATGTCAACAAAAGTGGCGTCTGACGCGTCGAGTCGTACGCTTTTCAAGACTCCTTGGTACAATGGACCGGCTGGATCAGTCCCTGCAAAAAATAATGGAATGTATTTGTAAATATTTTTAGTGAATGAGGTAAATAGACAACACCCAAACTATAACTCACCGGTAATACGCCCAATTTCTTTCCCACTAGTTTGTTTGAAATATAATCCAGCCATCCCACAAACATGACCACCCAAACTTTGTCCAACCAAATGAACGTTTTGAGCTCCAGTTCCAAGTTGTCCATTGTTGTCCAAAAATGTCAAAAATTCTTGAACTCTTCGTCCCACAATGTTAACGTTATCTTTGGCAGCTGCATACAAACGAATTACGTAGAGTTCGACTCCAGTGGCTGGGAATGGAGCTCTGTTTCCGGATAATTTCCCCCAGTTCACAACAATAATGTTGGCGGATGATGCGAAACCGGCGGACAAATAGGCTAACGAAGAAAAAAAGTGCATAAATTGTATTTTTTAAAGAATTTTGTCCCAAGACTTATCTGTAATTGATATTTACCGTCTTTGATGGCCTGATCACTCGTGTGGTTTTGCAAAAACCCACTAGAGTAAATAATCAAACGTTTTGAGGGGTCATATTTTGAGTTCACGATTGAGCTGATGTCATTGATCTTCAGGAGTGTGCCCTCAGTGGGTTTTCTGTAAATTCATTTCAAAAATTTCAATCTCTTTTTAAATTGGACTCTCTTTTTTTAAAAAAAATAATAATGACTCACGATGGATTAGAATACAAATAGAATTCGATATCATTTGGATCTTTGGAAACACCTTCCATGGCTTGTGTCTCTCCACCGTTTTCTTCTGGGATAGCATTTTGTTGAGAGAAAGGTAGAACTGCTACCAGTAACAATGATAGAATAAAAATTTTGGCCATTTTTGTAATCGTGCAGACAAAAAACGTGCGTTACACAGTTAATATTCCGACAAATTAACAAAAAAGAAAAGAGAAGGAATGTTATTGGTGGTGGGCAAATGACTGGTTTGAGAAAATACAAAATACGCAGGGCTTTTATACGTAAATTTTATAATCCTGAAGTTATTTTTTTGGTAATCGCATCGCAATTCCTTTGACTACAATACTGGCTAATAAGGAATGTTTTTCAAGAGTAAAAAATCAAACAGATTAATAATTTCAAGGGCTCTGGTTAAGAATGTTAACCGAGTGGCTCGTTATCACAACTTACAGGCTTCTTCTCTTCACATTTATGTCCATCTGGTTTTTACATGCGAAGTGTTTCCCTTGTGGTGATTAGATTATGCACGAGTTTAATTTTGATAACGGATTAAATCGAATAAGATTTATTGCGGGGTTCTTGTCCTAAGCCAAATCCCACAGCCCACGCCGACTGGATTTGTAATCAATTTGCATTGCAATAGTGCAATAAAATTCCAACGCTCAGCACACGGCACGGTTGTCATAAATCATAATTTTTGTCAATTCAAAATTAAACATTGGACTATTGCGTGGATAAAAGTAATAAAATTTGGACAAAGGTTAAAATTAAACACGACGTATACCTGAAAACGAATTAATTCAAAGAATTTTGAAAAACAGCGCAGATGAGTATGCAGGAAATGTTAAAATGAATTGCATTTCACTGCAATTGAGTCATAATGGCTGCATGGGAGTGAGTGATTTTAAAATTTTGGAGTCACCCGTCTAATCTAGACTCAGGATTTCTACATGTGCAAATCTAAATCTGGAATGCTGAGTTATTAGTTAGTGATGCGAATTTATAGCAATAAAAATTAGTCAGTGTCAAGGATTAAGAATGGGACTGGGAATAATTTGCGTATAATTTCAACAACTACGACTTGTTCAATTTGAAGAGCAAAAAAAAGTTTGTCCAACAATTCAGATTTTAGTAATTAAAGGAAATTAATTTTCACTGATTATAATTGGCATTCTCCGTAGACATAACCGAGCATCACAGCTTATTTCTCGTGGGCAGACTTGGGTCAATTACTCTGAAAATTGTAATGCCTAAGTACAAATTATACCCTCATCTTTTATAGTAATTTAAAGACAATTACAAATCATATACAAAAAGATGCAATACAATCACAATTAAGATCGACTGTTTGAAATGCAAAAAAATGTACCGACCACTAATCTAACAAAAATCCTGTAAATCATACAACAAACGCCTGGGCATTTAATGCAGCCAGAGAATGGCGTAAGTATTCATATTAACACGTAAAAGTACCAGGCGTCTATTCGAGGCGGGCGTTTAT
>JAQGCB010000913.1:0-17419 GCA_034698835.1 Protaphorura tricampata | reverse complement strand
TTAGAAGCCTGGGCTTCTATTTGTTCAGGCAAGGTCGCAGGTCACAGACTTTCACCGTTTTCTTCATAAGGGTACATGGAGACCCGGCCTGTATTTGAGACCCGGCTTGTATTCGGCCCCAGCCTCTAATCGGTCAAATACGGTACGTTGAATATTTTCACTAACAATTTGGGATGTCTGCGAAATCTAACTCACCGTGGAAGTTTTATCGCTTTTATTCATATATTTCGTACTAGATTCAATAGATGTGAAAGTGTTATGGGTTTCTTGAGCATATTGACACAGTAAGGAAAGGAAGTTTGTATCTCCGCACTAAAACTCATTACTAGCTAAAAATCGTAACAGAATTTTATGCCGGAGTGGACTTATTGTAATGCGTATAAATTGAGCAGTTGGTTGACTTAAATATATGTATTTGCATTAATATCTAGTCGTGGTTCTCGTGCACATGAACACAGGGCAAGAGTGATGTATTCTTTCAGGCTGTTCTTGAATCGAGTTTTTAGTTCTTACATGAAATACAAATTCACATAATTCTGGATTTCACCGAAGTATATGCATGCACTATGCACAAACACAATAAAAACACAAACAAAGAAGTTCCCGTTTCCCTTTGAATTAATTAGTCGGAATTATGGAATAATTTAGAAACTCTAAATGCCTACGATTGGATCCTGGATCATCGGTTGGTGAAAAATGTCCTTAGAGATTAGGAATGTGTTTTGTTGTGTGGTCATCGGCTATGTTCTACGTTGGGCCCTCACTCAATTCCCATATTCTGGAGAAGGGAAACCACCAAAATTTGGAGATTATGAAGCACAACGACACTGGATGGAGATCACACACAATTTACCAATCGAGTAATTACTTCCAATTATTCCATACATTTAAATATGATATTTAATTAATTGTTTTCCACATTTCCACTACGATTCATACATGAACTTATCGCTGAAATGATTGATTCATTTCTATTTGAATTTTTTTAAGGGAATGGTATGTGGAGACATTTGACAATGATCTAAACTACTGGGGTTTGGACTATCCACCCTTGTCTGCTTATCACAGTTATTTCGTCGGAAAATTATTTCAGGAAGTCCTTCCAGAGTCACTTTTCCTTGGAAGCAGTCGAGGTTATGAGAGTCCAATTCATAAATTCTGGATGAGAGTCAGCGTGGCATTGAGTGACCTCCTCATTCCAGCACTAGTCATATTTCATCTGATTTTCTCCAAAGCAAATGGGAATCATCCCTTGTGGGCTTCAGGTCAGTATTTTATTTTTCTCAAAAAACATACTAAAATTGTATGAGTGTTTAGTTGCATTTTGCATTGCACGAATAATTTATTTAGGAAATGCATTCGCGCATATGCTGTTATGCTGTTTGATTATCTTACAACCTAGACACTTCATAATTTTGATGCAAACCTTACACTAATCAAGACTGATTTATTTGTGTCAAATTTAGCTATAAATACAAGTATTTGTCAATTTTGAATAAATACTTACAGTACTCCGTATATTTTTCCAGTACTCCTTGCAGTATCAGCCCCACCGCTCATCCTCATCGACTATTGCCATTTTCAGTACAATTGTGTGTCTTTGGGTCTGACTGTATTGGCAACCATTGCAATATTAAGGGGCCACATGTCTATCGGTGCAATTTTCTTCACATTGGCAGTGAATCACAAACAAATGTCTTTGTACCATGCCATCCCTTTCTTCGTTCAAATGGTGTCCGTGATATTAATCAAAAGAGGAGATTTATTCACTGCCTTTCGTGTTGGTCTCATGGTGATCTCAACAATGATATTAATGTGGATGCCTTTTGGAGACAGTTGGCCACATGTCCTTCGTCGTGTATTTCCTGTCAAAAGAGGAGTATTTGAAGACAAAGTTGGAACATTTTGGTACGCATTGGATCGCGTTGTTCCATTCAGAAATATGTTTCCGGATTCGGATCTTGCGGGGATTTGTGGGATGACAACACTCGCAATGATACTACCGGGAATTGTACACTTGTTTGTTCTGGCAATCGGGAAGGTAAACGGATATTCTAGAAAACTAATATTATTGTAGTTTCGCTCGGAAATCAAATATTGAAGTAAAATTCAGATCAGCCTAACCCATGTCTTCGTTGAATTATGAATTTCAGAAAACATCTCTCCAGATTGGACAACGAGCGTTTTTACTGAGCTTGTTGAACGTATCCCTGATATTTTTTCTGTTTTCGTACCATGTGCACGAAAAATCGATTATGTTACCAGTTCTACCAGCAGTCCTTCTGATTGGCTGGTATCCTCACCAAATGATTTGGTTCATTACCGCCGCATCCCTTTCTTTATATCCACTTTTGCTGGAAGAAGGTTCACATTTGGCACTTGTGTGTACAACCAGCTTTTTTGTTCTCATTGCTCATCAAATTGGAGTGTTGAAGAAATTGACAGGTCTCCTTTGGTAAGTCAGAGAAGGATTTTAGTTTTGCGAATGTTATTCTTATCTAGTGCTAGTCATTTCGCTGGCTGTGATTGGTGTATTTGTTGTAAACATTGATAAGCGATGACGTAATTCTGAAAGAATTCTTAACATTCCTTTTTCGTTGTTTATCATTGACACAATTTTATAATTTCAGGTTAATTTTCATGGGTTCAATTGCTGGTTATGTGTTTTTGATTCTTGGACTTCATTTTATCCCTCCACCCAAAAGATTGCCTCATTTATTCCAAGTTGGAATTGCCTTGTACTCATTCCTTCATTATGCTGGATTTAGTTGGTATTTCCATTCCGTCCAATTTGACCTCGGAAGACTCCCAGGAGATAAGAAACAATCTGCAGCAGCTCCTGTTAAGACTAAGACCAAACCCAAAGGAGACTGACCAGACACCAGACCAACTTTTGATTGATGGACAAAAGTCATGCTCAGCTTACAGAATAAAATATTATTTTATAACGAGTATTTTTTTGTCTCACTTTTTCCCTAGTGTATAAGTATAATATGTACAAACACGATGTCATTTAATGTGTAATTATTGTATACCTCGTTATGTTTGAGAATGAATTCATTCATGCATTTAGTTTTCACAAGACTCGGACTTCACTTGTTTGTTCACTTCACATCACAGTTTCACAGTCGTAAAAATAAACAAGTGCCTTGTACTGTACGTGTAATGAATTTAATGAAGTTGTTATCCAGACAAGACAAGAGTCTTTATTTTTTTCTTCTTCATACTCTCATGGGAATTTCCCAGCTGTCACTTACTTGTATGCAAGTGGAAGAGTTTGTTTAGTGCAAATTTAAATACTGGACAGAAGGGTTGAAATTTTAGTCAGCTTTCTTGTGTGTTAAAGTACATACAATATATTAATAGCGTTGTGGGATTGATTGCTGGTTTTAATTAAACTGAACTACGATAATTGAATATTCCAAGGAAATAAGAAATTCTCTGGTGAGTGAAATCTAGAGTGCTTTGTAAAATGACTTGAGATGAGAAATCTAGTGAAGAATAATTTTTGCAACAATTTTTATCTTCTTTGAATACGAATAGGAAAATTTGGGCAGCTAAAGTTCGGTTTTTGAATAGTAATGACATCGGAAAGTAGTAAAATACCGTAATCATTTTTATGCACTTTGAAACTCTCAAGTTGTTACTGGGAGTTAACTCTTAATGAATAGTTGGATAGTTGGATGATACCGCAAATCATATTATAATTAATATTTTTCAGATTCTGAACTGAACTAACTACTTCACCTCAACATGTCACAATTCCAACCGGCAGTGGCTAGACTCTCTGCACCTGGTAAAATAATCTTACACGGGGAACATTCTGTAGTTTATGGGAAAAAAGCCATTGCCGTCAGTGCTGGTCTTCTTACAACCGTTACGGCTGTACCGAACCAGTCGGGTCAATTTCATGTCAAATTTGTTGACCTCGGAATGGAATCCACATTTCCGATGGATGCAATTCGTAAACTCAAGGCTCAACTCCGACCGGACTTCAAGTCAGTTGAATAAGCTTTGCTGTGCTGAATTTGCTAAGAATTTCGTAAAATATTCTAATTTCTTGTAACACAGTTAATTATTTTAATTCCAGATACGAAATTCTTAATGCCAATGATCAAA
The DNA here is from genome assembly GCA_034698835.1 of Protaphorura tricampata. Taxonomy (NCBI): domain Eukaryota; kingdom Metazoa; phylum Arthropoda; class Collembola; order Poduromorpha; family Onychiuridae; genus Protaphorura; species Protaphorura tricampata. Next base: position 13,300 of record JAQGCB010000913.1, on the reverse strand, counting down.
TTCCAATCTGGGATGACGTGCAGAGCGTTTTAGACAAATTTTGTGACACTGAAGTTTCATTTGCTAAAGTTGATGATGGACTAACTCCTGTTCAAAAACTCGCTTTCAAGGCTCTTTTGTTCCTCTATTTGGGGATTTTCGAGGAGCCCGCAGGCTTAATTATTTGTGCAGAAACTGAAGCTCCTGTTGGTGCAGGTTTAGGAAGTTCGGCTTCCTTCGCAGTGGCTTTGGCAGGGGCTTTATTGGTCTCTGGAAAAAGAATTCCGTCCGGGGAACTTGATAAGGAATTGGTAAAATCATACACTTTATTTTTGTACAGGATGGAAGTAATTATATTTCGAATTATATTCTCCACAGATTAATAGATGGGCTTTTGTGAGTGAAAAATTTATTCATGGAACTCCGAGTGGAGTGGACAATACGGTGGCAACATATGGGGCTGGTGTAATTTTTCAGAAAGGGAAAGATGTGGAACTGATTCACGAATTTCCGGACATCCGAGTTCTTCTCGTCAATACGAAAATTTCCAGGTCCACGAAAGTTCTCGTGTCTAAGGTAAAGTATTTTAGCTCACTAATTGTTGTACAAAAAAATTTCATTGAACTTTTAATTTGTAATGATTAGGTGGCGAGCCTGAAGGAAACGGACCCTCAACTTTTTGAGACATGTATCGAGGGAATGGAAAATGTCGTGAACTCTGCTATTGTGGAACTAAAAGACAAGAAAAATGTGTGTCCGGATCTCATCGCTCAAAATCACGAGTACCTCAAGAAAATAGGAGTTTCTCATCCCTCATTAGAAATAATTATTGAACTTGCTCAGAAAAATGGATTCGCTGGAAAATTGACTGGAGCAGGCGGTGGCGGATGTGCTTTTATTCTTATTCCAAATAGTGCCTTGGAAACTTCCGTACAATCATTGAAGAGTGCTCTTGAATTGTCTGGATTTGAATATTGGGACACAAGATTGGGTTGTCCAGGGGTTACACTGTATTAATTTCTAATGTCTCTCTATTGATGTTGAGAATCGGCAGTTTCTATTTTTATTTTGTCATTCGTTACTGATAGGGCTGTGGTGGGTTATCTGTTCATTAGCACTCTATTTTGTCACAGTTTTGTATTTTTGGATGTTTTCTGCTGGAAAAATAACACGGATTATGCCATTTTTTGTTCTAAACAATTTATACCTACAGAAGATTCAGAAGAATAATCAACAAGTGTGCACAGAAACAAGACACGAAAATTAGTCTCATCCGTTTTGCCATCTTTATCGGCAGCAGTTGTTGTAGCGTTTCGTCTTGACTATGTAACACCCTGAACGTATAATACAATAGAACTATACACTGTCACAATTTAATGAAGTAATAATTTCTGTCCAAGTGCAAATCTATAGTAAACGCTAGAACTATTACAGAAAATAAATATATTATCACTCATAGAAATTTATGTATGCGTTAAAAACAATAATTAAAGAGTAAAGGAACCAGTTCGTCTCTATTGTCCACCCTGAACTTGTTTGACTGCATGAAACTTAACAATATTCTCTTGATTTTATAATGCAGTAACAATTGAGCCTTGTACATTGGACTTGAAGTACTTGAACTGTGTCAACTTGTAGTAGTGTGAGTGTCATGTAATTTTTTCTAGGGCATCGTTCAATTCATCTTTCAATAAGTGCGTGCACACACAAGTACACAATCAAATCAACCGTTTCGTTATGTTTTAAATATTTTTGGGGATTTACGTAACATCAAAATTTGAAGTTCTTTGAAAATAATTTCATCAATTTTAACTGATTCAGTGACATAAATTAGTTCATCATTTTACTGTTTGAAAAACCATGGGTCTACCAGTTATTATATCAGCCCCTGGTAGAATGATTATACATGGTGAACATGCAGCCATGTTTGGGAAGAAAGCCATTGCAGCCTCTGTTGCCTTAAGAGTCACCGTAACGCTTAAACGGTCCGACGAATTTAAATTCAAGTTTAAGGCATTAGAAACACATTCTTTATATAACCTGGATACAATTCAAGAACTGAAGGAAGAACTACGTGGTGATTTCAAGTTTGTAAAGAAAATTTAATTACTTTAGAATTTTAGAATATGCTAATGCTAATTCTCGCAGTATCGGATTTTCGGCTTTTCCGAAAATGCTTGAAAGTCCCATTGATTTGTAAAATCCACATCAGACAAAAATTTCGGAATTAGTCATTTAGAGAATTCTCATTTGTTTCTTTGGAATTACACGTACATGCAGTTTCAGTGCCTTGAACGGGAACGAGGAAATTCCAGTTTATGAAGACGTGCTCAACACTCTAAGAAAATTTGTTAATGAGAAGGTCAAATTCAATCAAATCAAGAATGATGAGGATTTAAGTGAAAAACAGAAAGAATTGTTTAAGGAATCGCAGAGGAGTGCATTCACGTCTGCTTTATTTCTCTATTTGGCAATTTGTGACGAAGCAATTGGACTTCATATTTTGGTGGACACTGAAGTCCCTATTTCCGCTGGACTAGGAGCTTCAGCAGCTTTTGGCGCAGCGTTGGCCACCGCACTCCTTGTAGCTACGGATAGAATTTCTAGTGAAGCGTTGGACAAGGAATTGGTAAAATAATAACTAAAAATTCCAATCAGTTAATTCACTTTGTTCTACAAGAAATAATTTTTAAATATTCGTAAAATTATAGATTAATCGCTGGGCCCTAACGAGTGAAATCATCATTCATGGAAGTGTTGTTGGGAAAGGGGTGGACAATACGTTATCAACATATGGCGGTGGATTGGTTTACCAGGAAAATCATGAAAATGAATTCATTGAAAATTTTCCAGAACTCCGAGTGCTCATTGTGAGCACAGGATACTACCGCAATCCACTAGACATTCAGAAGAAAGTAAGCTCGCAAATAAACCAATACCTCCGGAAAGAAAATTCAACGGGCGTGGCTGGGGTACCTTCCCTTTACAAAATAAACAGGGCCACTTTATGAAAACCTCGGTTGGCGCTTTATATCCATGAATGGTTTCATAAATTACCGTAGTACGTACATTATAATAATAATAACTAATTGAAAACAAAAATTAACTTTTTCTAGCTCGTAAAATTACGTGAAACTGAACCGGAGGAATTCAATGCAAAGATCGATGGGATTGGAGAAATTGTTAATTCAGCCATTCGAGAACTAAAGGAAAATAAGAAACTGGCACATTCTCTTATCCAGAAAAATCATGAGTACATTAAAGCATTGGACTTGACTCATTGGTTAACGGATTTTGTTACGGAGTTATCGAACAGACAAGGGTTTGCGTCAAAAGTGTCTGGAACACGTGGAAATGCCTGTATCTTTATATACGTCCCAAGTGATGTGTCCAAGGAATCAATTTCTAATATGCTCAGAGAAATTGAGAAGATGAAACTTCCTTTTTGGGATACAACGCTGGGTGGTCCAGGTGTTTTGAAATGTTCAAATGATTGAAGCAGTTAAGTTTATGTGTGTGATAAGGAACTAAAGCTTCACATCTTGTTTGGTACTATAATTTCAAGGTGTCGTTAAAGGGACTGGAAGTTAAAGTGGATTTATAGAAGTGCTAAGTTTTTAATATTTATAATTTGTCACGCTGTATTGTGCTCGGGGATTGGAATTTTGGAATGTTAAGTGGGAGACTGCAAGTACCTATGCATATTTAGGTAAAGATCTGCATCAGTGGGCATTCAGAATAGAACAAAATAAAAAGCTTCCAATTTCGAATTGGATTTGTTTCGCTGCATTCTTTATTTAGGTGCTTCATCACATAATGTCTTTGATGTTCGTTCTTGATATAACACACAAATTCAGGAAAGTTAATTAAGGCATCTCGTAATATTGTAGCTGAACTGAATCGTTAATAATATTATTGAGTGCATAGTCACATTGAGATTTATTCCGAGATTTTGACTTTGATTCACTTCCTCAAATATTAATTCAAGTCAAGGAAAACTGGTTTGATCTCTACGAACACGCATAACACGAGAACGAGGGCTACTTCTCGATTTACAGTGCGGTTCATAATATTTACAATCGGTCGACAATCTTTCTAACCCCAACGTTGTGAAAAACTGTAAGATATCTGTAGATATTTGTAATAGCAAGCAGGAATATTGAGATACAAATACATATGAACCACCCTTTATTACTTCAAGATTTACATTACATCTTGCACTTAGATTTAGTTCCCATCATACCAGTGTAGTTTTTATTTACTATTTTACCTTTACTTTTTTCACCGCACGCGTACGTCATTGACACTGACACTAGTAAAAAATCCAGGGAATAAATAACATTATGTTCATCATAAACTTACATTCAATCCATCAACAGAATGCAATGGAATACAAGGGCAAGGGTTAGATTTTCCTTATTGTGATCTTACTCTGGAACCTTTACACGCAACAAACGCAATAGCAATTGCAATTGTTAATTCTAAAAGGATATGAAAGAGGAAAATCCATGGACAGACGTCAGTGGAAATAATGACGGAAGATCAGCCCGGAATGTGTTAACTATTTTTACAAGCCATTTCGTTTCAGTCAATTTGTCTCAGATCTTAGGGTTCGGACAGTTCAGTATTAAAACCGTTTGTAAAACACATCATTTTTAAATTACGACAAAATAGTATTTAAAAATAAATACAATGTCTCAGGGTATAATAAAGGTATCAGCTCCAGGGAAAGTGATTTTGCATGGAGAACATTCTGTTGTGTACGGGAAAAAAGCAATTGCCGTGAGTGTCGGACTCTTGACCACGGTGACAATTAATCCGGCTCAGAATGTTAACATTAAATTCCCAGACGTTGGAATCGACGCGACATTTTCACTGGAGACTCTGCGTGAATTGAAAACATCGCTTCGAACTGATTTTACGTAAGAATTTATTAATAAGAATTAATGTAAACCAAAAGATTAAATTCCCCGTTGTCTCAAACAGATACGAAATATTGAACGCATCTGAGCAAATTCCAATCTGGGAAGACGTCCGCAGCGTACTGTCTGAATTTTCCACCAGTCGGATCAATTTGAGTTGTGTAGATGAGAGTTTGAGACCAGCCCAGAAAACAGCACTGGAATCATTTCTTTTCATGTATTTGTCTGTTTTGGATAAACCAATCGGACTACATATTTCAGTTCACACCGAATTACCGGTCGGGGCTGGGTTAGGAAGTTCAGCCTCATTCGGAGTGGCATTAGCTGGAGCAATTCTACTTGCTGGAAAAAGAATACCACCTGGAAAATTAGATTATGATTTGGTAAGGTTAAATTTTTCTTTCCCAGTGTGAAATTTTCATGCAAGAAAATAATTTTGTTTCCATATATATATGTATATGTAGATTAATCGATGGGCATTTGTGAGTGAGAAATTTGTCCACGGCAGTCCAAGCGGGGTTGACAATACAGTGGCTACTTTTGGGTCCGGTGTAATTTTCCAGAAGGACAAGGATGTAGAGTTCATTCAAGATTTTCCGGACATCCGGGTTCTCCTCGTTAATACAAAAGTTCCTCGTTCCACGAAAGTTCTCGTAGGGATTGTAAGTATTCATGATGCTATATAGGATTTGCATTCTCACAATCTATTTTTATTTTTGAATCTATTCATCAGGTTGCTAAATTGAAGGATACAAATCCACCTATCTTCAAATCAATTGTGGATGGTATTGAAACAGTGGTGGAATCAGCAATTCAAGAAATCAAGGAACAAAATAGAATTTCTCCTCAACTGATTTCAAAGAATCATGACTATTTGGAAGCTCTTGGAGTCTCACACCCATCTTTAGAATTCATTGTCCAACTTGCCCAGGAATATTCATTCAGTGCAAAATTAACTGGCGCCGGTGGTGGAGGATGTGCTCTCGTATTCATTCCTCCTGGTACAAAAGAAAGTTCGGTGACTGCCTTGAAGTCTGCACTGGGACAAAAAGGGCTAGAATTTTGGGACACCAAGTTGGGGTGTCCAGGTGTTTCAAGGTGTGAAGTGTAAACCATGGCATGAGTAGACTACAATTCAGAACTTAATTGTCTTAGTTGCACTGTACATTGCCTTGTTCACGAATACAGCAAATTTGGCCAAATTTCAAGGCACAGATATCTTGGTATTTTCTAGACCTGCTAGCCCGCTACTGACGTATCTAATTTGGTTGAAATATATGGCTCGTAATAAAGGAAATATAATTACATTTATTGAAGCTAGGTAGTAGTATAAATAAACTTTTCCCGAAGATTTTGGGCAAACGTATTTTAATTTTAAGCACCTGGAACTAGTTTATTTTTACGAATAGCATTAAAATATTTTCTTACAGGTACATATATGCAAATATTGTGCTTTCTTGTCAGAGCCGTACATTCTTTTGATATTAAATGCTGAAAAATATTTCTAAGTACAAGTTCACTTGTTTTAATGGTTTCAGCAGTTATGTGCGATTAGCATTCTTAAAACTCTTGGACCATGTATTTCAAAGTACTTTTTTTTTACAATATTATGTTGGATGATCTGAAGCTGTCCGATTTTGACGAGAAATTGGATGTCAAAATTGGTGAGCTTTGATTTCGACAACATTTGCACATAAATGAGCAAACATCGCGGACGCTACGATTCCCTTAGATTGGGTAAGTGCCCTACGGCAAAATACATTTGAAAAACCAAAATCGTAAAAATCAAAAGTGCATCTTCAGATGACATATGGCAAAATATACACATATGGGTTTTTACACTTGCCTTGCACACTCGCGTTCACACGAGAGTAGTGCATACCAGGCATTCGTAAGATATACACAACGTATGGACGTTGTGCAGATGTACAGTACATTCTGTTCTTTAAAGTTCGACTTGTCTAACCGTTAATGGGAAACAGCATGTGTGTAATTTGGGTTATTATATTTGCATCCATCGAATTTCTCTTACAAATTCATAATAACGACACAACTTGTCTATGTCAATACAAATTGTGAACAATTTAATTCTATGATGTGTTCATTCTCACATGCTGGTGATCTCTGAAGTGAGACCGTATTTGTGCACTTCCATTCAACAACAAAGCATGTGTAATTTTCTTTACCAGAGATTTCTGACCACTTGGTGTACTGGTGTACGTATGCCTAGCTAATTTCATTTTAAAAGCTCTCATACTCGCACTCTCACACTGGCGGACATCACTCAGAAAATTATTAATGAAAATGAAAACGCATCTTAATTTCTACCACTTCCTCCTTTCTTATCAAATTTAGAGAATTTAAGATGAGCAAGACTTATTTCATGTCACTTTATTCAGTTGAGGTCTGTCTTCCAAAACTCAACAACTTTATTCCGTGTTATACAAAAGTTTCGTCTAGTCAATGTTTCGGAATGGGGTTTTCCACAAAGGTAACAAAATTAGTACCTCATCAAGCTAAGGGATAAAATTAAGGCTGCAACAAATAATGATATTTTGGAGACAATTACTCTTATATCTAATGATTTGAGGATACGGGTTCGGGTCACTTGAAGACTTTAACTCACTTATAGCTGATAATGAATCATATATTAAGATTTCTCCAAAGTTAAATTAGAAGATATTTATAACTTTGTGTTTATCAGGTTGTTTTCGGTGCGATTGGTGCAACTTTTCTGATTGTTTTCATTCTCATCGTTTCTACCCCTGACACCGTAATGGCTGGAAAACATGTCAGGTTCGGCTACAAACCAGTCTGGGTGCCCACAATTATCAAGAGTAAAAAACACAAGCATAGAATAATTATCCATCATGGCCACGGCCACGGGCATGGGCATGGGCATGGGCATGGGCACGGACATGGACATGGACATGGTCACGGGCATGGTCACGGACACGGTGGTGGTGGCGGCGGCTACGGTTCTTACGGGGGAAGTTCTTATCAGGATCATCATCATCATCATTATCACCACCATCATCAATTAGGCTATGGTGGGGGCGGAGGTGGTCATGGTGGAGGAGGTCATGGCGGTGGCGGAGGGTATGGTGGAGGAGGTCACGGTGGTGGATACGGCGGAGCAGGTCACGGTGGAGGTCACGGAGGTCACGGTGGAGGAGGGTATGGCTGGAGGCGATAATTCTGTCATTCCGGTCAGGAATAACAGCGTTTAAGCCTTCAGACTACTTTCAGAGAAGACCACTACTTGTATGCTAGTAAGATTGAACAAAATTTCCATCTTAATCAGTGTTGCACGAATACACCAGAAGTCAAAGAAATTGTTGTAAAACTAATCAAACACCCGGGTTTTCCAAAGAAATCAAGGTGTACATATATTTACCTGATATCTAAGCATAGTGTCTGCAGAAACAGAGTCCGTTGTACTTTCTATTGCAAATCAACTATTGTTTGCCTGTGCGTCAACATTTCAAAACAAATTCTGCTACGGAACCTACCTACGAGAACAGAGGGAGACTAGAAATTTTAAATAAAAACAGAGTATCCAGCGAGCATCTGATTTAATTTTATTTAATCTCAAGCATTTTTCGCACTACACCGAACGTCGTTGTATGACCGATGACCGTAGACAAATATAACATTTATTTTTGTGAAATCCTCCATCTGTAAACTGCACGGACGACGGGTGCGAAAAAATGTTTCGTAACATCCTGTACATTTAAGGTTGTAAGCCAGAGTAGCGTATGAGTCTCAAATTATTTTAACCCGGACTTCTGGTTACGACTTCAGGTTAAGCAAATAAATCCAACATTGTGCGTAATGTTGTGTGAAACACAAACATTTAGACATCACAGCACGTGTTTCTGAGAATTAGGAAAGTACGAACTGCACTACTGCACTGTTTTTCACCCAAACCATTTACTGTTATGTTAGTCAAGTCCCAGCCTCAAGATTATCTCAAGAGAATTCTATTTTCAAAGTATGACGGGCAGTTGTCCTTCAGCATTTAACGAGACGAGAAATCTGCAGACGTCTGCAAAAATTTTCAGACTAATTGATCTATTGATCCACTGCACTACTGAAGAAAAATATCCGACTGTGACTGTGACTAAAATTAGCAGGTAATTTCTTATTGTATTCACAAGCGCCTTCAGATTAGCAGTACAATATGTCGTTTGTAAAAATTACCATATCCAGGAATGGCGACACATATGATCCTGCCCATTCTTCTATGCTACTGGACGTGCCTGGCAAGCTGTGTTTCTCCAACCGAAGCTACACGCCATTATCAGCCCCCATTTCCAAATCGGACAGAATTTATGAGCTTGAGGCGGATTTTAATACAGAAAAATACACTTCGAAACAAAGACAACTGTTCCTTCGATGATGAAAAAGGAAGAGAATCAATTGGGCTAGAACTTTTGGAAATGGCGTTCTCATCAAATTTTAGTGAAATTCCTCGACTCTTGAATGAAATGAATCACACACAAAGAAGTTCCGAAGGATTCTGCACCAGTGCTGAGCATTTAAAATGTAATTCGAATGGAATATGTGGATGTATGGATGAGAATTGGATGGGAATAAAAGTCAAGTCAATTCGTGAAGATGGGATGTGTCGACTAGCCCTGGGCTCAGGCTGTGTTCCACAGGAATCACTACGATTGTATCCTGAAGGAAGATATTTAAAATGTCAAACTGGATCTGAATGTGTCATTAAAGGTGGAGGTAAACAGAGTTGTACAGAAGAGAGAATCCAGACTAAATTATTGGATTTGTATGGTGGAACAAAAAATGTAAGCCGTGACCATTTGCGGTTTATGCAATTTGTGAAGGGGAAGGTTTCGGATGGATTGTGTGTCTGTAGAAATCCGAAACGAAAAACAAGAGCTAAAGAGTTTCCTCTAGATGTAACTGATTCTGTATCTCTATTGCCAAGAAACTCGGGTTGCTTAATCTTGAGCATAATTGTTGTGTCAGCAAATACTATCATTTCTAGATTGAAATAATAAATTAATTGTTTTCGACAAACCCAGAGAGATTTATACTGTGTTGATCCGGAAAGGTGGACTGTATTTGCGTCTGTACATTTTGAGAGAAATTATTGGAACACTACGAGTTTCATTGAGTCCATTTATTTTTACATTTACAGCACTTTCCTTGTTAGGTACAAGAAGAAGTGAAAGTTTGACAAATGACAAGTTATGCTCCTGTTCCATACACATTTCAAACTTTCACTTCTCCAAAGTGAAAGTTTTATTTTTATTCTGAAATTGACTTTCCTGGAATTTTCCGACCCATCGAATTTCGATTAAAAGGTCGCTTTCTTCATTCCACTTGCTTCCAAGTACGAGCAGAGATAAACCAGCTCATAAGTTGCTTGGATAGGTGAAGAATGATGTGGGAAAAAGATAAGTAAAAAAGCAATGATTGTTTGTAATTTCCATACGATCCGACTTTCACTGAAACTGTACAAAAATACTATAGGTATTATAAATTAAGAGGTCTTTTCGTCTGAGGATACACATTTTTTTAAACAATGTATAACCTGTCCTCAGATTTGACAGCTGTAAAAATACTTCAATATACGTAGGGTAAAAGAATATTGTGTGCACGCGGAAAGAGATTTTCCGGAAATTAAATTAGATCATAACACACAGGATGTTCTGAACTCTGTTTATTTGGAGAGGAATTGTGGTTTATGTTTATAATGGGCTTTAACTCGTCATTTCATCTGTTTCAAAATGTGACATTACAGAAGACCACCACAGGTTTTAAAAACAAACTCTCTTGTGAAAACAAATATCTGAAGCATTTCCTGGAGATCACCTCATGCTTCATGTAAAAGGTGAGGCCAAAATAAGAACCAAATTAGAAACCGCGCGGATATATTGCACATCCAGTTTTTTCATGCAACCCTTGGAAAATTAAATGTGACTGTGGTGCATGCAAAAAAATTTTGGCAGCTTTCCTCATGTCAGAAACTTCCATCTACGAATTTTAAAACAAATAATGTGAAATATTCTTCGATTTGGCACCCACAAAACTGTACCATTCTTTCAAATTCAAACAACCTTGTTACACTTGCCATCTCCACCCATATTGGTTCTGCTGCTGGTGCTAGTGATTTCTTCGAGGGATGAAGATGAAATAAGGTCTTATACAAATATTGCATGAGAATTGTTTGCCCATTTCTAAGCTGAACACTACCGACTTTCGTCTCAAGGGACAAATAAATTTCCCACGGCTTACACCAGTTAAGAATATTTAAACAAGTCACCCTAGCCTAGCCTGGTCCTTTTGCTACACACATGTACATACATACGTGGACAAATATTTAATGCCCAAACTCGGGCTGAACGAACACATGTGATGTGGCAGACCATCATCATATTTATATCGAGTAAAAAATCTCAGCAAGGATATTTATTGGCACTACATCGGAGGATTTCCATGCAAAACAGTAGTACCTCTCGCCCGATAATAAAAAATACTGCATTTGGGTTTGGTTCGAATGGTCATTAAATTATAAATGGATTCGTGTCCGTCCAACTCACTGCCAACGCCAACGGATTTCAGTTCTGAGTCGACATTTGAATGCTCGACATTATTTCACTCTATCGTCAAGATTATTTCTGCTAAAAAAACTACGATAGTTGACCATGCCTTACGGGGAATACAAATTAATTGGAATATTTTTGCATCCCCGATTCCAGCATTCCAACACTCTGTAACATTTTCAAACAAAGTCTCTACGAAAACCGGAACTCTAAAAATTGAACTTTTGGAGTTGAAGTAAATTGATGAGAAGCAGGTGGCTTGTCTTGATCCAGGACGATCTGTTGGGATTAGAAAACGTGGACCACCTGCGTCTGCCTCCCTTTCTTTCCTGAGCTGAGCATAAAATATCTGTCCAGAACTCCAAACCCGGGTATTTCGGAGAGCAGCGGAGACTCCAGGCTGTCTCGTTTTCACCTCTCCCGAGAGACCTCCCGTCCAACAATGACATAGCGACACGGCTTCTCAATGCAATCCAAACGTGGCCAAAGAAAAACCCACCCCTTACAGTTACAATTACAATGAACAAGTGTTTAGGAAGTGTCAACATTCCCGATTACGGGCATTACGCTTGTACGTACACCAACACCATTTCCATGTGTCTGTCTGTCCCCTTCAATCAATTCCACTAAAAGTACGACCACTTTCTGAAATGGTCCTTCCTGCGCTGTGTTGTGTTTGAGAAGAGAACTCATTGTCATTACACACTTTCTCTGCATGGCTAATTGGCTCCACTGCGCTCTCAAATCCCCTCTTAATTATTCCCCAAAGGGTTTCATCGGTGATTGAATTTTTTTCTAATCAAATTGTAAACACAGTCCGTCCGTCCAACTGTGTGCTCCCGTGATGACACAACAATTCCATTCTTGAAAATAATACAAATGTAATCATCATTAAATTCAAACAACAACTATTTAAGAGTCATGACGTGTGTGTACTGACGGCGAGTGATGCACGACGACCGTCTGGGCTTGGTTATATAAAACTCACGTAGAGTAGTGACATGACACAAAATTATCAGTCAAAAACTAATTTCTTAAATAAAATTGCTTTATTTGGTGAAATCGCCTATTATTTTTTACTTTTTGTTTCATGTATGGGAAGCATTTCCACAAGCCGAACTAACTCCTCTGCCTAACTTCACTTACCCAACTAAGAACTAATCCACAAGAAAAAGAATTAATTAAATTAATTACAATGGGTTAAAAAATTCCCAAATCATTCAAAATTGTGACACCCCGACCGGTCAACACAACTGAATGATTTGGGAATTTTTTGACCTGTGTTAATTAATTCAATTGATTTTTTTTTATTTCGGCTTAGTTCTTAGTTGGGTAAGTCAAGTTAGGCAGATTGGGATGGAAGTCCTAGTTATGGAAGCGCTATAGTGCGTTGCACGAAAAATAATTTCGTGCATTTTAATTTTTCTTACTCGATCAAGACGTTTCAGGGTCATAAAAATAACAATTAATCTTAATTCACAAATAATTATGCTCTAATCATTTTGTTATGATTAAGATAAATAGATAATAGCTTTTTTTTCATTTGGTGAAGACTTCCTAGTTAACTTCCAGTAGTATAAACCAAGCATATTTACATGTGAAACTTAACGACCAGGTTCACCAAATCAATCTCGCGTAATTCTATGCTAACAGTCCGCCCGTAATCAGACCAATCATTTGTAAACAAGCCTAGGTTAGTAGTGTTAGATTTATCTTTTGATTTGCTTCTACCCCCCAGCATAGACTTTTTCTACGATGTGGGGACCCCATCCAACCCGACGACAAGGGAAGGGAGAGACCGGACACTCATCCACTCTCCACTGTACT
>JAQGCB010000912.1:0-17438 GCA_034698835.1 Protaphorura tricampata | reverse complement strand
CTAATCTTCACTGCGAGGTCTGACTGCGTGTAGTCCTAGTCTTGTCTTTTCTACAAGACACATGAAAGTTAGTACGAAGAAGTTCGTGGATTCCTTTGTGAGTAGGTTTACGTTCACTGGTCTTTGTGTGTATTTTCTTTACGATTATTATATTTCTTGCTTTTTGTGATTTTTTCTTGAAGTCAAGATGTTCATGACGATGCGGATCAGATCACAACATGGAGCGGAAATACAAGCAAAGACTCATTCATTCTATGGTGACTCTTTTCAGCATAATATTAAATTCTATGTAGAGCAAATATAATGTTTTTCTCCAAGATAATGTGTATATATCATGTTCAGTCTCGTAACAACACTGCCCTGGGCAGATGGGGCTCAACCAGGAAGAACACAACACTTTAAATACAAATATCGAGTTTAAGCAGTATGAAACTAGACCATGCATTAGATTTTATGAAAAATATCGAATCAAATGTGTAAAATTATATTCGATGAATCCGATGAAAAAAGGACAAATTATTTTCCCCTGAAATTCAGGAGTATTTTCTCATTTGTCTGCACTAGTTATATAAAGTATTACCGAATTCTTCTTTCTCTCTTTATAATTATTTCATACGAAAATAACTCCAAGAAAGGGCGGGCGACTAAAGTTTTCGTTACGCTTCTGATTACATCCTACAAAAATATAATAAACTCAAAGAAAAGAAATAATACAAAAGCTGGAGACGTAATAATTCACCTTGAGTTATTGTGTTACTGCTCACATGGGAATTCCCTGGATGTAATAGAATACTTTTCAATAGGAGTGTAACGAATTGGTTGGTTGGACCGAGCGACAGAAAGACTAGTCCAGTTGAGTGTCCACATTATTTGGGTGGACCTTAGTTTTCTACTATAGTGTCTACTATAGTAGAAAACGAGTTGATTAACTACAGACGGGGTTTACACTTTACGTATACACCAGAAATGAAAGTCCCCAACCGGTTGATTTCACATTGGTCTAACAAAAGTTACTGACAGAGAGATGGGTGCAAGAAATGTAACTTGTACTGTACTCGTAATCGCATGAGTTGACATGACACGTGGATTAGCAATTTATTCGTATTTTTCGGGTAATGGGCTGTCATTTGATATAGCCCTGGGGAGGTTACTTCAATGGATGGTCAAAACAAAGATAGATTTTTTGCTTCATGTGTTCTGAATCGAACCAGATTGGGTGGCATGGCGGTGAAAGTGGTGAAAGTTGAATGTTTCCATGTGTTTTCATATGTACGTATATCTCTGGATTACTGATCTGACATATTTTTTTGTAATATTATTCGATTATTGTTATACGGAGTCTCCTTATTTTCTGGTGAAGGCTTTAGATAAACAGTGAAAAACGCGTTATCTTTGAGACAATTTTATTCAAACTCGATAAGTGTGATTGAGTAAGGCAGGCCATTCATTACTTAGACTATAAGAAGTAACGAAACTTAAGTTATTTACACATACATGTATATTATCTGTTATTTGACTCACAGGAAATGTTACTTGACAAAATGAAGATAAATAATTTCAATAGTAGTAAATGGAATTGATACACACTCATAATAATGCGTTATTATTGACACACGCCCAGAAACTGCACAGCAAAAGGTGAATGAATTACATCTGTAAATTGAACTGGAGTTGCGGATATTACTTTGAGATTTGTGGTACGCCAGAATCCTTAAGATCATTGGACTGGAGATTTGCTTATAAAACACTTGAAATTGTAAAGAGAAAATAATATCAATAATGTTTTAGGTTTCATGAAAGATTCTCGTTTGTATATTTCGAATGACTCACCCCTTTGTAATGTTGGATACGTAGTTATCAGAAAATATTTTTGTGCCTCGTGTCCATTGTGTAGGGAAGGGTAGTGTACGGTAGAGCTTAAAACTTTATTTAGAATTGATCAGACAATGCGAGAATGATTGCAATAATTAAAAAGTATTTCGCAACATTCAAATGTATTGAGGAAGAAGTGTCTCCAAGCCTTCGGTGAATCGCTGCAATTTTGTCTCCAGTAAAGAATCCGGATGCTGAAATAAAATATAGTAAAAAAAAGTAATGGTTAGTAAATACATAGATTCTCATCATTCGATATTTTTTGACTTCATGAAATCACCTTGTGAATGACTGACATATACGTATATTGATGCTGGTTCGGCATTGGCAGTTTTACAGGTGTAATTCCCAGAGTCTGAGATAACAGCATTTCGAATGGACAGTCTTGAGTGTGTTTTACTTCCGGGCTCTGTGTGTACTGACACTTCCCGTGTACTTCCGTAGTTTATCATTCGATCGTTGTGATACCAGAAAATGAATTCAGGTGGCTTAGGATTCTGTAAACAATAAGAATTTCTTTGAAATGGTCCTAATCAATTTGACATCAAAGTAAAAGTGACAAATTAGAAAGAGAGAATTGATTTCAAGTTAATTTAAAGAGAACAAACCTTTTCAATTATGCAGACCAAATTAATATTGCTCCCTTGCTCAACGTGGTACTCTCCATTCCCGAGAATAAATGCCTCTGGGACAGCGATGTTAAGGTGAACTAGATATGAAACAATTCCTGTTCCTGTTGATACCTGGAATTGAGTAAGAAATCATTATCTCTTGGTCCTTGAAACACTCCATGTTATACGAATGATCGGAATTCACAAAAATTGAAAATACAGAAATAGGTACCAGGGTAGTTATCATTACTTCACTTTAACAATTTACTGAGAACGTAACACTATTTGTTAAACACCCTGCTGTGCTGTTGAATGTGTACGCACGCCCAATGAGAATCTTTCAAAATATTAGCTTTTGTTGCTTGTGCACAGTGAATGAAAAGATTCGCAGACTTTATTGATAACTTTATTCGTATAGTGACCAAAAAAATTCTCACAAAAATCATATCGTTAAGGAATGGTCGAACAAAAGGTCGTGCTATCCATATTTCCGATGAATTCCAAGAAATTCGTTCCCCTTTATGGACACAATGATATAAAGTATTGGACTAAAAAAATGTTGGTGATGCCTAACCTGGCATTCATAAGTGCCATTATCTCTGATCTGCGCGAATTTGATTTGGAGTGTCCATTCATCAGAGCCGTCTGTATGGAGGACATGAAATCGCTCATCATTTGTATAGGTTGTTTTCCCAGTGGACAGTATGTGCCAATCTCGTCTCCGGTACCAGGAAATCTTGATTCAAAAAGCAAAACCAAATTAATTTCCTTTTCATCAGGGTCTTGAATGGATTTACTTTTAAAAAAATGTAACCCAACGATAAGGGTTATCAAAAGTGGAGCAAAGCATTATTTCCTGCTCGACTGATGTCTATGTATGTATCTCATACTCATGATCATTCCCTTTGAAGTCCTCGTATGTAAGAAAATCCAGTACGAGAGAATTCAAAGGCTTCTAACTTGTACAGCTCTTTTAAGTGAGAATTCAAACAGAATGTAATCAAAATGAAGGAGTTCGAATCTGAGGAGCTAAAGAAAACCACACTTCCTATGCGGTCTCGCGTCGATGACGTCTTGTCTGACATGTACAAAAAGCAAATAGACTACGATGGTATTAGCAAGTCAGTCGGTGAGATAAGGATGCAGAGTTGCATCGTAAAAGTCCTTTTGGGCAAATGTGTCTTCATTTCAAATAATACTTGTTTCTAAAACTAGTTATTACACAGAATTTGAAATGCGTAGTTCATTGTTTAGAAGTCAAAGGTCAAGATTAAAAGGGAGGCATAATTGGTTGGGTACAAAAGGGAGTGTTTCCGAGTTTACGGGAATTTTATCAAATACAGAGCCTTGAATTTGAAGTGTATGTCGTCCGTCGAAGAATATTCATGAGTTGTGATATTCGGCAAAGGTTTATTTTATAAACAGGTACTAAATGTGATTTGGATAAGTTTTCTTATGTGAGTTTTTGTGTTCTATAGGAAGACCACCGGCGGTGGTGCACAAAGGACCAAAATACTTCAACCGTTCAACCACACTTTTGTACAAAGAAGTAACAACAACGGCATCAAACTGACCGATCTCTCTCCCAAGTTGCGAACTTTACACCGAAGAAAGGCTGAGTCGCCCAGAGGAACTGTGATATTTTGACTCAAGTTCCCTTCAAAAGGATTCTCAGTCAGTCTTTGTAATTCCTCAAAGCTCGAGTATTGCTGTCGTCCACTATGTTGAGATGCACTGGCATGATTGAACCATATTTGTCTTCCACTTGCTTTCTGTGACCAGCCTGAAAACAATACAGATTGAAATTTTAGAATTTAACACAAAATATACTCACTAATTAATACATGTACGTATTTCGCCGACATTCAACCGTCACGTTAGGGTGACAAATTGCTTTAATGAAAATTACGCATGGCTTATTATTTCAAATAATAGAAGATACATTTTTTATACACAACACACTATACACTTAAAGTACAAGTTATTTGAACAAACGAAATGTTAAATGGTACGCTATGATTTGTGCAACCTTGATTCTGAAGTAAGTACCCCTGAGTCTCTCAAAAGCGATGACTGAAGCCACACAACAACAATTGCCTAACAATCCTGCTCAGTCAATGTTTGAAAATACAATTCCATTGTTATGAAAGTTTAGTGAAAGCATGTGGAAAGTAGTGTAGTGGGAAATGTAAGTTTTCCATTCAGAATGGAGAAAGTTGGTTGTATGACTGAACGCGAGGTGCTTTTTTTGGAATCAACTAAAGCTGTGTACTTGAAAACTGATCGTCTCATTGATAAAAAGTTACTCAATAGAATTCTGTAGCTTTTGGCTACAAATTACTCCCTCATTGCTTCAACTTTTCTTTACCGTCTGTCTGTACACTTTTCAAAGGATGAACTTTGGTCGTGCAGAAGTGAATGAAACCAAAATAGAGTCGAAGACCGTAAAATATCATACATTCACTATATGACTTAAGAAATCGTGCCTTGCTAACTTAACTGTACCACAGGTGACAAACTATCAGGATTCATAACATCCGTCTCTTAAATTATTTACACTGTATATTTCAGCTGACCTGGTTAAAAACCCGCACCGTACAAGTCTTATCTTTCCTAGTACATAATTTCCATCAAACCAAGTCACGTCATACAGCTAAAGCTTCGTCAGAATTTTGATTATTTTACCGCATAATCTCAAAAACCCAGAGGAAGAGTAGACAGAGACAGCCCATGCAGCAGATTGTATGCGGTTTACGTTGCATTATCTCCAGTACGTGTGGTTGGTTTGAGAGAAATTCCATTATTAGGAGAGTGTGTGTGAAAATGCTGATATGGGTGAGAAAGGGTGGAATGAACAGGAACAGACGGTCTAAGTCAAATTCACATTGCACCACATTCTCATCATCGTATTCCAATGCAATACATGTACTCATACAGGGTGGCTAATAGCTATCCTGTAAAGTTAGATAACTTTCTCCTACTTTCTCCAAATTTGAAGATTTCCATGAAAATGTATTTTGTTGTAAATTTAAAATGGAAGTAAAAGAGCTTGAATGTATTGTGAATTTCACCAGCCGTATTTCAGGTAAAATTATGTCTCCTCTGCAAAGGCTTTGAATTCACCCATCGGTCTAACATGCCAAGCACCTTTCCTATAGTTCTCTTCAAAATTGACAACTGAAATTATAAAAATAATGAAAAAGGGGCGCATAAACCCTTTTTACGATATACATAATTTGAAGTGTATGTAGCTAAATTGTTAAGAACCACCCTGTGGTACTATCTCGTCTACATACATTGTCGATCATGCCGTTCTCCACGGCCATCACCACCACCACCGTCTCATCCTTTCATCCTTTCTCCCCACCTCGCTCTCACAAGAAAAAGACTTGACTGAAATCAATTGACAGTTGGAGCAAATGATATGTAACAATGAAGTTCTTTCTCCTTGTGACTTGAAATGAGTGCTAGCTATATACACATATATGTACACTCATAACTTGAACAATTTCACCACTTTGTAGCCCTAGGCCTGGAATCACTCACACTTCACTTCCCGCACACTACAGTACAAAAATGTAATGTTTCTAAAAATATATGTATATATGCATATGAAAACATAAATATTGCATCCCGAGGTTCAGGTTTCTTTCACTTTCTATTGTTGCCTGGAGAGAAAGTTTATATATTATTCCAGACACACAGTCATTGTGAGTATACCTGTGTTTTGTATGAATACTAGTTCTCTGTCATAGCACAACATTATAAGGACCATGCAGAGTGAACCTTAGCCCAGGAACCAACAAAAAGACATGGCAAGTGAAAGCAATCTTGGCAAAAGTGCACATCTGTTTCCTTTTCCTCCTTTTCACATAATAAAACGAGACGTTGGGAGGCAAACTATGTATACGTAGGGATGGATGATGTGGACGTAGACTAGACTGTGTGGACTTGAGGAGCAAAAAAAATCATTCCTACCACCACATCGACTCAAATTCGCAAATGGAAATTGCGATGTGATGTGTGTGTGTGTGTGTGTGGCGTGGCCCGTCTAGCCCAGGTCTGCCCTGACTTGAGTGAAAGCAAGGTTGACAGTGTAAATAAATTTTCTTATTAAACTTCTCTCTCCCACCTCTAACATACACACAACTCTAGGAGAACCTTAAAACCTGTACATTTCGTATATATGTAATTGGTTTCTAACACCAATATCAAAACTTGTCTAGATCGGTTCAACAGTTCAAGTTCCACTCACGTCTGGCATTGGTACACGGCCAAGGATGTCAGGTCCAGAGTTACGATGGTCTGGCAAAGTGTTTGAGATGATACACCCAACCAAAACAGAGTTTGCTTAATAATGTAAGTATACGAACGAATTTGGTTTGGTTAAACCGTTAGGGCTAGCCGACACAAATTCGATAATACGGTGAAACCTCTGTAATGGAAATGAAACCACCGTCATCGAACCAAACAAAGTGGTAATAATGTTGGGCAGCATGATCTTAAACATAGTCCCCTAAAAATGGTCTGAATTTAGAAGAGGTGAAAGAAATGAGGTGTTCCCTTCCCAGTCCCGAGTTTACATTAGAATTCAATACGATTCTGTATTTAAGTTTCTTTGATAGAAGATTGCTGAATTAACTATTGCTGAAACTATAATCCTACATTTGATTCTCAATTCGGCCGCAACGGTTATATGTAGATAAAATTTGGTTGGAGCTTACCTTGATTCGAGAGGAGGAGAAGCAGCTGAATCGTTCGAATTGGACTATAGTCGATTCGGAATTTTCGGGAAATGAAGGAAACTGCTGCATCAAGCATAATTGAACGCGAAAGGAGTGCTCAGAAGGGAGTCTCCGAATAACAATGGCTTCAATTCTGAAATTTAAAAAATACAATCATTATGCTGGTTGTTGGATTCACTTGTGCGTTCGATACATATTTTTGGAGAAAAATCTATGTAGAACGCAAGTAATGTAGCGGTTTCATGTCCGTCGGCCTCTATTTAGTAAGGGCGGTTGTACCCAATTTGAATATGTGCGACATTTCTACTGCATTTCGCAATATGTAGAGCTTCAATAAGCGCCTGGATGTCAATTAGATTAGGCTTTACGGATTTTTTCAAATCTGTTATTTTTAATTATATATTTGGTCTGAAAATATAAGACAGCATTTTACGGCAGTCAAATTGAAAAACCTTGAAGTACTGATTTATTCGGGTGATCCCGAATTTGTTATCTCAAACAAACCTTTTCAGAATATTAACTGAACTCATTACCGAAAATTTTCAAGTCACTCCTAAGAACGCTCATTTGACCTCAATTCCTCATTTTATGTGTGGTAAAATCCTGGCCTAAATTCTTACGCCCAATCTTTCACTAGTCTCTACAGATAAATTGGAGCAGGGCACTTTACGATTAGATCATAAGAATCTGTTTCCGACTGCAGAAACTGTTTTGAACTTCAAAAATTCAATTACTTTGAGTAGGTATGTATGAAGTGACTAGGATGTAGAGTGGAGTAGAAATGTTGAGTTAGAAAAGACCATCACAATTGCGTTTGCGTTGCATTGATAAAATGAATGACCCGCATTTTCTTAATAAATCCATACAAAAAACTTTTATTCCATTACATCGCATTTGGATTGAGTAAAAGTTGGGTTCCTCCAACATCACGATTCAAAGAGAAACTTGATGTGAAAGTTTGAAACAAGAAGACCAAATTGAATTTGGATGCCAAATGAGATAAAAGGTGGGGAATACGTACGTACATACGTAGACCTTACACACTGGTCTACGTTCACGTTCATGTGTACAATACAGGCCGGATCATAACACGTTTTGGCTCAGTCGGACATGTGTGACTAGTGAAATGTGAGACGCATTTTGTAAATAAAATGTTTTGGGAGAATATAAAATTCGTTGCATTTTCTCCTTAAGCTGAGTCGCGTGCACGTTCATCAAGTATTGTGAAAAAGCTGGTTATCCGTTTCTGTTCGCTAATTCGATGTTACTTTACTGACGCATAAGCGGCGAACTCCAGACGCCATTTGTCGATAGAGAGATACTCAAACTTGTAACGTTTTCAATAAAATAAATGCCCTACTTTAACAAAAATGTTCCCATTAATTGACCTTATGGCAAAGCTAAACATCCGCGTATAATTCGTGGAAAACTGGTTTACTTTCCATTTGGCCTCCAAGTTTTGGCTTCATTGGGGATGAACCCCCTTAAGGCAAGCGACAGACATTGCCTGTTTCCCACGTCAAAGTAATAAAGGCGTTTGCCACTTTTGTTAGAGAATTCTATGCTGGAAGGGCCAAGTATTATGAACCACCCTGAAGATACCCTCGTCTAATACATCTACACTTTCTCCACATTTTATTTTCCCCGTGAGCTACCGTACGCACGCAGGTTGAGAAATTAGGAGCAGAACCGAAAAGACGAGAAACAGGGGCTTGGGTTCTGTATTTCGTATTCTTTCCGCTACGCTACACGAACACGCGTTGTCCTAACTTGAGCATGGTCTACGGTGACGGCACGCGGCTCACTTCTACACGGAACAGAAAAAAATGCTTGATTTACTTCTTCCCTTCCGAAGAGAGCTTTGTATGTGTGTCTGTGTGTAAGTAAATAAAATTATGAGCCACATGATGGCACAGAAATTAAATTTTCTTGTTTGATAAGTTTTAAAATGATATATGTATCTGGGACCCTTTCCGAATTTTCCCTTTTCCAGCTTATTCTGTGGGAAAGCATTATTAAGCGGAACTATGTTTTCTGGTTGGCTGAATTGGGCTTCTCGGCTTTGCGGTTTCCTCGAACCATTTTTGTCTCGCAGGATTATGACACACTGTATTTCTGAGGCCACACAGAAGTCCTTCTCATTGGGGCTAAGATCAGATTATATTTTCAGCTTGTTTGATCTGACATTGCAGGTTCCGAAAAGTCAGATTAATGTGTAACGTAATCCTGATCATCTAATCAGCGCTCCCAAATCCCAACCCGATTTTAAAAAACAGATAAAAAGTGCACACTAGAAGAATTTTCCGATAATTGCTAAATCCCGGTATTTTCCAGAACACCGATTCTAACACTAGAACGTCGGAATTATAACTTTTCAAATGTGCTTTGAGTCTAGCCACTACATCGTTTTAGTTCGTGTTCGCCAAACTTATTTTATGTTTGTTTGTCTTGTTAGTTTTTCGATTTATATGCATTAGACTAGCGTTCAGACGTCCAGACTGCACCTAGTGGGATTCTGTCTGGATTCTTTGAGAATTTGGTGGGATTCTGCTGTCGAATCTTGCTTAGTCATTTCAAAATACCTTTCTGTGCATGCGGAGCGTTTCTACTTGTCGAACTGCTCGTAGTTCGAAGTTCGATTAATCAAACTTTTCATAAGTTTTCGTAAATGCTTAAATACTATGAATAAGGAGTTGGAACAATAATATCACATTTCTGAATATCTTTTTAAATATTACCCATTAACTTTTCTGAAGATACTTAGAACAAATATTACCACGCATTTGATCCAATATTAGTCGACGTAGTCGACGAATACGATCATACACAAATTTCAGGAAAGAAGAGTGAAAATAGCTGTTTTTAGGGAAATTTAGTGGCCATGGCCAGATCTCGAGAGGTTTAGAGGGGATGAGAGATGTCCGGCCGCCGGCCGGGTGTGACAAACGAATCCAAATTAAAATTAATAATTTGAATCCCTGAAGTCTGTCTGTTATACAGTATCCAGTCTGGATCTAGAGAGTCTGACCCAGTTCCGGGCTCAATGAACCCATCCATGCACCGAGCAGTTCATACTTAAAGTTAATATTCAGGAGTAACATTGGAGAATTAAATTGTAATAATAAAAAGACCCACTGACTCATTCATTCGTATTGGATTCAATTGGAAATGTGGTCAAAGACCTATTACACACAATTGTGGATAGAACGGAACCACACATGGCATACGGAAAACCACATGAGACAAATCCACATAAACATATACATTTTTGATGAGAAAGAAAATGAAATTTGTTGATTTCTTGCCAAAATGTACATTTGGCATGCCAAGTTTTTCTCCCTTCCTCTCCTTCATCCAATTTGCTCCCTTTCGTTTTTTATTCCGTCTCAGTTGTCTGTGCGTGTATTTTTTTTTATTCTCAGGCTAAGATTTGCATTCAACATTATACGTCCACAGAAAGGAATACGGAGTGGAACGAGGAGGAACGGACAAAGAATGAAAGAAAGGCGAGGAGAGTGAAACGAGATACGTCCGCTTTTTTACGACTACTGAGTTCATGATTTCTCCTCGCTTACAACTTTCTTCTTGCTCCGCTTTTTTTTTCTTCATCGAATCTCCCAAGTCTTTCTTTTTCAAAGTATTTCATGCAGGACAAAAACATTGTACAAGGTCCCAACTACATCGTGCCTCGAGTACCACGTATTCCACCAAAAAACCGACTATGTGCATTTTGCAACCACCATGCGTTGCCAGCCCGAGCGATTCGACTCTCAACATCGCGAAGTAGTACACAGCTGGACAATACTGGCTGAATAATTTTTTTTAATAATGACCGCATAGATTATGCATCCCTAATTTATGCACGAATTTTGAGACTCCGTGTGTCAAAGTTCAGGTGAGTACGAAGAACTTCAGTTAAACTACATACTCCCGAAAGAATTATATACGAATATATATAACTGGAACCCTGTACAACGTACACCCACGCAACTTCCCGACCGACCCTCTCTTGCTCATATCTCAGTGAGCGCTTTAAAACTCTCTCCTGTCATTCTCTTCCGAAATATTGAGATTCCATACAACTACTTTATTCATTCAGAGCAATTTGTTTTGGTGTGCTAACTCGGCTTTGGATTCTTTATGAATATAATAAAAAAAATCAATGACAAAATCTCATCTTAAGAGCATTGCATGTATGGCGCCAGTGGTGAGTCCAAGTGCCCAAGAACAAACCAAAAACTAACAATTTTTAGAATGTCACTATCGAAGAAAACTATTTGGATGTGAAAATATGGTTAGACCAGAAAGTAGTCTAGAATTTTAGACATGTTTAAATTTTACATCTCAAATGCCTTCCTTATGTGTCCAACTGATAGGTTCAGAAATCCGAGGGTCTGCAAACTGCAGAGTTGTAGAACTTGGAGAAGAGATTTTGTTTCACTTGCATCAAGGACTTTGTTATGCCTGCACAGTACGCACACTTATGAACGTTAGTTGATTATCATGGCTTTGCCCGAGCCCTTGTGAGTTCGTCAAACTCCAATTTAATTAAGTTGAAGGTATAGTATATCATTTCCTTTGAACAATTAGAGCCGTAGGCGGGCAATTACCTTTATGGCTACGTGCGTTTCGTCCCTGTAAAAACTTGCTTAATTATAGACGTAAAGGATTTGCATGGTTTAATTATGACATCCTCTAATCAAATCTTCCCTCGTCCCTCGTGCGGTGCGGTTCCGTCTCTCTCACATATAAATTTATTACTTGGCAGCATGCAAAAAAAAAGTTTGGTCGAGGGAAGAAAAAGTTTGCTAAATAAATAACAATCTTCCTGTTCTCGCGACAAGATAAACCCACAGAGATTTTAGAACCTAAGTTTTCCGCGAACTTTTAATGGGAGCAGAGGCTCGTATTAGTCTTCATTATTATACATTACACAGAAAAAAACAGGAAAAGCAAAGACAAAAAAAATCCTACTCCTGAAATGTTCCCTAGTTCTTATGAATAATTAAAAGTTACGGCTCAAATTTTAAAATTTTGTGACAAAAATAACAACCAGAATATCCTGTATTATATTCAGTATATTCAATTTTTCCTCGACACGCTTAAATATTGTGCCCAAGTTCTACGATAGCTTAATATTTCGTACTAATGCATGAAATTTTTACGCACCTAATAAATTCAACCCAAATATTCAAATCTTAACGTCAAAATCTTACTCGATATATATAATTTTTAGATAAAACATTTAAGAATATACTTCTAAAAATAATACTATTGTCTGGATGTATGTATTGTCTAGGTTGTGATTTTTGCCATTTGCATTGAACTAAGAATCAATAATAGCTCAGTAAACAATTATGGGCGCGTAGTTCTGCATAGCCAAGCACAAGAAAGCACTTTCAAAAATACTCTTAGGATGGAAAATAAATCATCTAATTTTTTTATCTGATCTTGAGTTGGAGTCTGCTCAGTCAGAGTCAGTGACTGAGTGGCACAGTCAGCTTTCTTCAAGAACAAGCGGAACAGCCCAGAGAGCTATAGTCATTTTGGGTTAGTTATGTTTGGCATTAAGAGAGAAGATTCGGGGCAGCTGTTGGTGAAATAGGAATCCACTAAATTATGCGTTGCATAAATGTGGAACTCCTTTTTGGAACATAAATTGGGATGACTATCTTATAAAATTATACAAGAGCATGAATTCCAATTCTATTAGCCATTCCTTCCTTCCTCTTCACATTGATTTTTTCTCAATAGAGAAAGAAGAATGGGGAAGGGTGGAGACCATACCTTCTCACAAGGCAATTCATTTCAGATTTTAATCATGTCAGCAAGAATAATTCCTTTTCTAAATCAAAATGTCACAGCTTTGCAAAAACACTGACAATTAATTACTGGAACGATTCAAAAATCTTTCGAGTTTTTATTAGAGGATGGACTAAGAAATAATCATTTCAGGATAATATTCGATCGTTGAGCCGTTCAGACGTAATTTAATGTTAATGTTGTTTTAGGCCGACATAATTAAGGAATAATTACGAAAATATTTAGCTTCCCAAATGTTCATGCTTAAAACCATAAATACAAAATTACATCAGACAGGACAAATAATCTGTCCTACTCAGTATGTTATACTTATTTCTGATTAACCTAAGTATTACTCTAACCGGTGGTTTCTCCGTCCTCTCTGACTCCCACACGGAGCTCATGAACTCAAATTTCAGTGAAAGCTGACTTTCACTATGACAAAATAAGAATTTCCCTTATAATAATAGTGGTTACGTTCTCTGCTTTTTTATACAATTTTGTGTCCTAAAAAGCTTTTCCCGTCCAATAACAACATATAGCATATAATTTAACTCCCAAATTGTAAATTTTAGGACAAGAGAACTCCCAAAACTCCTAAAAATGTGTTTTCCTACAGTGTGGTGCTGCAATTGCAGACAAAATAAAATATACCGATCAGTTTGAGCTGTTTCCTTGTTGAAATTGATGGCTGGCTGCAAGTAGGACTCACGAATTCGTAACTACAGTAGTTAACGTTGTAATTGGAAAGAAGGTAGTAATTTCTATAATTTCTAAGGAAATTTCAAATACGTCGCAATCGATACCACTTTGGCTGGATTTCTTTGTACTTATGATAAACGTGGAAGGTAGTTTTAGTTTATATTTGTGAAATAGAGACAAAATTATCTAAATGCTGCTACTCGTGATAATGAGATGTATTAACATGAATGAAAAGCACTATCGTGTTTTAGCGTCTATTGTGTAATAATGTTGTCCCCATATTTTACGCAAATTATACACAACATGCAATGTGGTCGAATTGAAAGACTCCACGTTTGGTTTAATACAGAGAGGTTTGTAAGCAAAAAGACCTGATGGTAAATTAGCTTGAAGTTGTCTTTCCTTGACCAAGACAATGTTTCCGCCTTCAGGGGGGAACGAGGGTAAAAAGCTATGGAAGTAGATTACATTTCCTGGGTAAAAGTTGAAGTTACACCTCGTAAAGTCTATAATAATAGCACTTCCCCCTTTTTATGATATGCGAATGTGGAGTGAGTGAATCTTTCATCAACTCAAGGAAAAGTTATTAGAACAACTCTAAGGGAGAAGAGAGAGAGAGAGTCAGCAGAGCCAACCCACCAACTACTATTTTCTAAGAGAAGAAGTAGTCTAGAAGAAGTAATTCAACTAATGTAAATTTTGAGAGGAGGTATATTCATGTATGCGTGAAGTAAGTGTTCATGCATGTATGATATGCTTTCTTCTCTCTTGTCTGATTCTCCTTATCATTGAATCCTTGAGCTGAGTGTGAGTTTTCAACCAAAATGCAAAGTCTCTTCTCAAGAACTTTGATTAACTTGAGTCAAGGAAAAGCTTTTTGGATGAAAATACGTGTGAGAATGGGAAGAGGAGAAAGTCATCCGCACTCGGTCGAATACATGCAAAATACGAG
This sequence comes from Protaphorura tricampata, assembly GCA_034698835.1. Lineage (NCBI taxonomy): Eukaryota > Metazoa > Arthropoda > Collembola > Poduromorpha > Onychiuridae > Protaphorura > Protaphorura tricampata. The sequence goes on along the minus strand of JAQGCB010000912.1, from coordinate 2,754 downwards.
TAGAGCTTGAGCTTCTAGATAGAACTAGACAATGTACGAGTTGAATCGAGAATGTATGAGTTGTATAGATGGATTTTACGCAAATTTGAACGAATTGTTTAGATTAAGAATGATGACAATAAATTGATTGTATCATTAAATATTTAATTGATTGTAGGCTTCAATTCAGTCCTCATACTTTCACGAAGATTATCCCTCCTGGGAGGTTCGGTTCGTTATGTTTGTTTAGTTTTCTTGATATGCGTGTACATACGTACATATGCCAGGCTTCGGTAAACATTCATCTATAAATAAATAATAATGTTTTCCAAAATGAGACTAATCAAAAGTAAACAGTCGGATAGCTTTCTCAACCTGATGACGTGACCTTCGTAGGTATACAAACATCAATTTAAAATACATAGGTACAGATATATCGGGTAGAAAATGAAGTCAGTCTTGTATTGAAAGCTTGTACAACACAACCAAACAAAGTGAACTGAAACAGTTTTGTTTTACAATTATTCAAAATTGAAAGGTATTCTCTTTTTATTTTAGTACAAACAATTTATTCAAGCTCAAAATAGTGAGACCAATTCTGTATGAAAACGAAATGGAATTGAATGAAATCTGTACTGCTCAATCTCATTTCATGTGTTCGAATCAAGTTCTACACCGCAACCTGTTTTACTGTCTGTCTGGTGTAGAATGAATCCGATGGAATACTCACATTGTTTCGAATAACATTTCATTCACTTTTAGCCTTTAAGCAGGGAATAAATTTGGCTTAATTGTGGCATTTACAACCCCTCATAAAATTGTAGGCTTCAAATGCCCTTAAACTAATTCAATTAACTAGAGGAGAGCCGCAGGTAGCTCAGCAAAACAAATAGCTTTCTCATGTGGGATCAAACCCATTAAATAAATTCACCTGGACGAGTGGAAAAGGTGGGTGGAGAAGACGGATGGTAATTCAATTTAACCAATTTATCTGGGAACCGACGTAATAAAGATGACGTCTAAATCACAATTCAATTTGTGATTTCGTAGTATCTTCAATTAGACAATTTGGAAATAACACAGAAGACGAAGCACTCATTCCTTACAATTCTTCGTCATTCACTTTCTCTTAAATGTATCGATTGAATTTTTTTCTAGACCAATAAAATAAAACAGCTTTCAACAAAATCTTTTAAAGCAGAAAGTCAAACACATTTCTTTCACAATTTTTCACAAAAAAAGAAGTCTCTAGTGGTTTTTCTAGTTTAACCTGAAAATTAGGGTAATATTTCAAAATTTTATTTGAGTATTCTGGTTGTTAATTTTCAAAAATACTTTCAAATTTTAAATTACACACACACATTTATGACAGGTTCAGGCAATGGAAATAAGTTCTGGATTCGGCATGTCTCTACAATTTGATTACTACTTTACCAGGATTAGAAACCAAACGCTACGGATGGCTTTCAAGAACACATTTAACGCTGAGTCAGTATTACATAATCCGCCCGAGAAAAGTTACGAAACACTGGGATTTGAGAATTCTCTTCGTTGGTGGTAATGAAAATATTCGAGGTAGAACACGCCAAATACTCGTTTCAGTCTCGTCCTGAACAAATCAAATGTATAATATCTTTTCTCATCAAAACTACAGGTAGCCGGTGAATTTATTGAAGTAAAAAGAAACTCATTACAGAGAACTAAACCATAAGTAGTTTCTTTCTGCATCTCTTTCGTTTTCATAGTGAACCACTCGAGCCTTAATTTAACTTGACATGTTACATAGGAACATAGAATCGGAGTGTGTACGCCTAAAGACTTCCTTCGCTGTATAGCGTAGCGTACCCCCCAGTTGATTTCTAACTTGTAACATGTTTGTCGGATCGAATTTCGATAAAAGTCAACACCTGTAGTTGTGTTTGTCTACCTTCGAAATGGATTCCACCGTCTCAGAGAAATAATCTCAGTTTTATGGTTATATCACAAATCCACAAAATTGTAGTTTCAGTTCCATAATTACAAATGAATTGCAATACTTTCCAACATGAACACATGATAACGTGGCGACGAAAACACAGCTTAAAGAAATTACTCATAAGATTTAAGAAGCATTTGAGCAAAAATCACGCCTTGCGTTGTCTCAAATTTTCCCTCTTAGCAGAATCATGTTGTGTAAAATGAACGAGATTCATCACCTGCATTAATTTATACCTGGAACATTACATGATCACTGAATAGAAATTGAAATATTTAGCATATTAGATGAGTAACTTTAAAAGTCTAACTCTTCGTGTAACTTAGGGCGCATAATTACTAATTTGGTTAACAAAACTTGACAATACATTTCACTCATTCATTAATTGGAGTAATCAAGTGATAAGCATCTTGTAATTAACTCACCAGTCGGCGTAAAATCGCCAATTTGACAATTCAGCGACGCACGAAACGAGGACTGAGAGTATTACCCACTACTCCACTACTACAATTTCTGCTGACTGACTCTTACCGTCACATTAAGGTTAAAGAGTAATATTATTCGTACTGGGTTTGCAATTATTTTGTGGGATTGTAATTGAGTTTTAATATGGACGGAGGGCAGAGAGTGAGTCAAGTGGAACATGGGTTGGGTTTTGGGTTTGGGTGGTTCATTCCATCCATCCTTTTAGTGGTTCCTAGGACTCGAGAACGAGATGAAAATGCGGGTAGAACTAGAATCCACTTCCTCTTCTAACATTTGGGGATCCGTCTCTTCTATTATACTAAATTCCATTCTGA
>JAQGCB010000911.1:0-17441 GCA_034698835.1 Protaphorura tricampata | reverse complement strand
GCATCTCTTTAACATTAGGGGGCGATAATATCCCATCTCCGTAACGTTAGCACCTCTTTAACATTAGGGGGCGATATGTGCTATATATGTGATAGGCTGGCGAAAACAATGTGTACATGCTAGGGTTGCTAGTGTGAACTTGTTTTGCCTATATAGTACTGTGCGTGCATATCTTCCCAATCCCAACATGTAGATGTAATGTAACATGCAATTATGCAATGAATGTAATGCTACTCTTAAAATGTATATCTCATTCTTTTTTGTGGTAATCTCTCACCCGAACTAAATACTTTTACTACTACTACTAATACTACTAGACTTGAAGTCTTTTCGAGCCTTCTGGTCACTCAATTATGCATGGGTTGAGGAAATAACTAAATGGAAAACATTTATTATGTACACAGTAATTAAATGCACTTTATTGCAAAACTGTAGTAATTCATCATTTGGAAGTATGGGATTTCATCGCCCACGAGAAACATGCTACGCTACATCTACGTACCATTTATACCAAAATGAATTGGATTTTGATCTAATGATCTGCATCAAATCTGAATTTATTTTACGTGAAAGAACATTATTCATTTCATTTCTTACTGACTTAGCACTAAAGTTGCCAATCAACCGTTCTTTCGTCCTAATTCAACATCGCATATCCCCAAGTAATCGTGAAAAATTCTGAACAATGTACAAAAAGCATTCTTATATTGAAATCGGACGAAATATTTCGTCATCCAATTTTTTCATTCAATCCTTACTCACTAAAACCGTTCCGAAACGTCATTACAATTACATTTACATTACATTTTGGTTGCAATTACTACAGGGCGGCTCCTGTTAACTTACTGTAAACTCTTGCAGAAAAAAAAATCATGGGATGTACATTTTTATGCAGCATACTAAAATCTGACAAGTTATTTTCAGATTTGGTATTCTATCATACCAAACCAATCACAATCGCGGCCGCGCCGCCGTCCTTAAGGCAGGCAAATTCCATTTTGTAGTGCAATAAAATGAGCATCAAAACTTCAGAATACCACATATTTTTAATAAAGTTTTAAAAAGTTTGTCTTGCTAATACTAGGGGTACCCTCCCAAATTCAAACGCAAAATTGAGAATGTGTCTGCCATATCTGCCTTACTGTGACTGTGAGTTGTCTTTGAGTGCGTGTCAATTCCCTGTAGCTGTGTACACATGCAAATGCAACATGGACAGTCAAATGCAGTGCAACTGCCAAAATGTATATCTCATTTTAGTTTTTTTCGTAACAATCGCATAGAATGTTCCTAATTTATGAAGCACCCCGTAGAGTCGTGGCCGTAGTGGTCATTGAGTCACGGAAGGCATGGCCAAGAATTTTTGTATTGAGGGCGGTCAGATTTTGAACGCGTGAGAGGGTCGGGTGTCCTGTGTCAGATTCTCGCCGTGCTGACGTGAATTTAGCACATAAATTTTTCAACCACTCAGCAGTTGTTGCATAATTACTGACCTAATTATTTCTCATTCTCTGCCTGGGCTGCTGGACCATCTGGACGTAATTAATTGAGTCTGAGTTAATTAATTAATCAAAATGAGTCGAAAAGGTGGAAACGAAAGAAACTGTAACAACAAAAAATCTGTGACCGTGACCCCTGGAAAAATGTATTACGTTCGTCCAGCATTTGAACTTCCAGAACCATTTCCGGAAATACCAACCCGGATGTACAAAATGAAACCAGTCGTTCCAACTCCAATGATAAATGGAACTATGGATGAGTAAGTTAAAAAATTAATTAATTAATTTAAAATTAACCATGTTAATTAATTGGTTAATTTTGAATGTACACTTTTCGTTGATTTTTTTATTGTTTTAAATTGGGTTGTGTTGTGTATAACTGCGCACTGCTTTGAAACTCCGTCAGATGTTGGCTGTTGGCTATGGCTGTTAATTACGATACGTCATACATTGTATTTTTTATTAATGACGATTTAATTAGTTCATATTCAGATTTGGCATTTGCCACATAAAAATAACTTGACAACCGTTTCCTAGAAGGAAAATCAAATTATTTTGGTCCACACCGAAGAAACCCTGGTCCCTGGTAGGTGCTAGTAGGTGACGCCTGGCTTGGGAAATGACTATTTTACTGAATTCGTTGTAGATAGACATAGAATCGACTATGAAGTGAAATTTTTCATTTTTGTAATGCTAAAGGAACAAAATCTAAATCGTTGTAGATAAAATGGACTTCTCCAGGCTAGGTACACCTAGGCTAGAAAATGGTGAGGTTTCGGGCTCACTTTAGTTTATATGTTTTTTTATGTAATTTTATGACCTGATTTTTATATTTAATTTCATTATTCAAACATTTCTGTTTCAGAATATAAAATAATGTAAAATTGTATGTGTCTGAATTTTTGCTTGGAATATGTATTCGGGTGTTAGATTTTCAAAAATGAAAATCGAATGAGAATTGACTTGACATTTCTAATAATTCTGCCCTTATTTTCTTGTCCAGACCTGCAATTAATGATGATGGGAAATTTCGACTGCAGAACTCACGGACATCAACTTGTAATTTTCAAAATATTCCCGAGGCCAGAGTGGAAGAGATTGAAGCACGTCAACAGGTCATGTTGGACAAATTGGCAAATCTTAAAAACATGATTCAGTCCATTCATAGTAAATACGTGAGCGAATCTGCACAAAATACTTCTACTCGAATAGACTTGTCCGAAGATGAAGATAACGAGAGAATGGTTAGTTTATACAGATTAAAAATAAAACAAAACTTTTTCTGTGTTAGAAGTATTGATGTACGCGTGCCGGACATGTGGAAACGGAGACTATTTCCATCAGCTTTTGCTAAGAACTCCAACTCGTATGTATGTACTTTCTGTTGCAGGATATTGTTGTGAATGCAGACCCGAAGAAACCACCATATTCACTTCTTTTTCTTCACAAAGCTCTTGCTGATACCCATGGACCAATACGATTTCAAGCTCATATACACTCATCAATGACTGAAACACCTGAGAAATATCTCAAGATTTTTGACGAACTAGAAGAAGATATCCCATCGGACGTGCAAGAGAAAATCAGTATCAAGCTTATATGGAAAAACAGTAAGCAAGCAACCAAGGATTAATAGATAGGAGTTCTCCTATCTATTAATCCTTGCAAGCAACAGTATTGCTAGAATTTTAAGTAACAAATCGAAAAAATTGTGATTTCATACTATGCACTATGCACAATACAAAGTGCAAAATGAAATATTAGCGAACTTTATTAAAACGAAATATTAGCTGAACGATTAAAGAGTTGCCAATTAGGATAAAAAATTAAGGATACCTTTTTATGTATCTATTAGTCTTGACTCTTGTTTTTCTCCGATGTCCCGTCCTATCCTACTCGAATTATTTTTTCGGATTATTCCACTCACACGAATTATACCACTTTTGGCTAATTATAGATTCTAGACTGTCATAGATAGTTCAACTTACAGTTCTATTTTAATTAATTTATGGTTTTTTGTTTATTTTCAGTGGACCACGATATTGAACTAATGGTTGACCCCTTCAGTCAAACACCAATCCGAGGAGAAGCTAATATCATCCGCTTTCTGTCAAGACTACTCCCAAACCAATCATCTCTAAATTATGATACCTTGGATTGGTCAACATTAGTTAAAGTTGATGGACTCCTAGAATTAGCGACGGAGCCTGATCCATTGAATCTAGCACTTGTAGAGCGTCAATTGACCAGTCAGCAGAGGTATGGGCCGTTCCTTTTGGATGAAGTCTCAATAGCTGATTTTGTTCTCTTCTCTGCCTTGGCTCATCAGTGTACCTCAAATCCGAACAAATTCAACAATAGTCCTTCCATTCTAAGATGGCTCAAGGACTGTCAAAAGTTTGGTGATTTTGAATTATTCTTATTTTACTAAAGAATAGTTATATTTTCAATTCTGGGATAAAGCTAACAAGTATTATTATTCGTTCATGAATTGTTTCAATGGTATTACGCCTCCTAGGCTGTGTTCCAAAGAATTTAAGATTAATTGTGGAATAAAAATAAATATAGAATTTGGTTCCGATTTCCAGTGTTTTAGTCACTTCTTCTTGGGTTCGCATCATCATATAGAATAGAAATCATTCAAATATTCATAAATTAGGAGTTTTATAGGACTTGGTACTCACAAGTTGGTGATTCCTGTGCAGAAATATATGTGTATGTCTGTCGATGGGCATTGGACTGGACGGAGATGGGACTCAGACTCAGGAAAGCGTCTGGCGTTCATAAATGATAGTTATTGGGGCTGTGAGAAAAAGTTCACAATTTTGAGTGAGAAATAAATGCTGGTGATTTCTTGCTGGTTGTTGCTACTGAGCACATTAAAATTCAATCAGCATTGGAAGGTCAGTTAGTTCAATTTCAATCATGTTGTGGGCCTTGAATGCCTCAAGACAATCCAAGCCACGTATGAATATCTGACCGAACCGAACAACAGCACACTTAAAAAAAATGCAACAATTTGGCCCTTGAAGCTGTCGTGATTATTTTTTATTATATTTTCGGAGAATTATTCTCCTTACAATTTGCCTTACAAAGGGCAAGGGACCATTTTTGTTCCCATAATAGTGTCGGACAAATAAATTGTCCCGTCAGTCAATCTCCAAGTCCATCGACCGCTGCCGTCAACACACTAGAGTGTTAACAGACAGCACGAGTACGATCTGGCGAGGTCGACTCCCTTGGAGGTTCACTTAACGGCACCATAAAAATAAAACTACATACTATTCTCATCAGGTCCGTGTAAAAGTAATACTTTGAAGGGTAGTGATCTAAACACATGAAAAATGTTAAGGAAATAAGTACAGTGGACTCTCTATATATCGAACTCGTAATATGCACAAAAATTTGTACGATATAGAGAAACTTGAGAAACTTTCTATGTATTTTTTATATGTATAGGGAATTCGCCCGGGCCTGGCATTTTGATCGATATATGGAGGTGTCCGATTTAGGGCAGGTTGATATATAGAGAGTCCACTGTAGTAGTAATCGTGCAGTCCGTTCTTGGCTTTATTGCCTACACTGGAGTTGCTTCCTACTACTGGGGGTACATTCCCAAGTCCTGTGACTAATTACAAATGGAAGAAACCCACTCTAACGAAGAAATGAATGTTACAGGTTGTGTCAAAAAATTAGGGTTAACTTTGAGTGACCATAGCACTGAAACGCGTTAAACAAATTTATCGAGATAAAGCTCATTGGAAAGCCAGTCACATTTACAATAAGGGACAGGTCATTTCAAAATCCAAAATTTTGAATAAGGGGTCAAGAGGTCACACACACACTGAAGTGTTTTTCTCGGTTAACCCATGATCAGATGGACTAAAAAATTATTGTACATGTACATGTATTCATTTCTTTCGTTAGATTGAGTGGGTTTCTTCTGTTTGTAATTTGTCAGAGGCCATGGGAAAGTACCCCTAGTAGTAGGAAACAACTCCCGTCGTGTAGACAATAAAGCCAAGAACGGACTGTCTGTGTACGCACGATTATTACTACAATGGAATCTCTATATATCAACCTCCCCTATATCGTACACCTCTCTATACAGACCAAAATGTCAGGAAAGCTTGAACTCCCTTTGCATACACTTCTTTATTATTCCTCTTTCTGTATATTAAACTCTCTCTTTATTGGACACATTTTGGTGCATTTTTCGAGTTCGGTATACAGAGAGTCCACTGTAATTCATTTCAAATACACTACAATCCGACTTCTGGAAAGATTTCAAGACTTACATTGTACGTCAATTATTGCGTCAATAGAGACATTCCCATGTCGATTCATGTGTACTTTTCACTCTGAGCTCGAGTCATTGGGTAATTCAAGGAAAGCTTGGGTAGTGTCGATATTATAATGTCGTTGCACATCTATCTGTAGGTTACTTCAGGAAATAAATCCGATGGCAGAACACACTATCTCTTCCGGAATTTGGTTTTCAATCACTTGAATAATGTTTGGTGATAACTTAATTTCTTCCGGTGGGTCTGTTTGAATAAAATCGCCCAAAAAATAATCCAAAATTTTAATAATTAAAATTCAATATTTTACATCTATTGTACCAATGGTTCTTACGTTCAACGTGAAATTGAGTTGTACTTTTGACACTAGGGCCGTAAGAATTCCCAGTGCTTCGACAAGTGTAGACCCCATTGTCAATACTTCTATTCAAATGACGATTCGGTCGTGCTTCCAAATTCCGGGTCAATGTGGAGACCAACGAATCCGAATCTGCTGGATCGGTTGGATCCCTTGGGATTGTTGAATCATTTATTGAATACAAACTGGATTCAATAGGCAATGACGTCATCCTTCAACCAGGAAATATCACATTTAGGGTTGCATTGTACTCGACACGATAAAGAAACGGATTCCGCATCCCATCGTTTTATTATGTAAGGTGATAGGTGATTCATGAAGGTTGGTGGAATTGGAACTGAACTGTTCTTGCCCTTCCCTGTCAAAATCAACGTGTCGTCAAATATTTCTATTTTATTTGCCTTTTTATATGTATAAGTTTAATAATTAATTGACCATTTGTATATTAATTTCAACTTGCCTAATTCTAGAAAATTTGCAAAATTTAAGTAATTGGTAATTATCAATAAGATGGACAAACTAATCGGATGACAGCTGAAATATTTCTTAGTGCGGCCAGTAGTGGTCATAATTGACGTTGCTCTTACTGTGTGTGTTTGTTTATTGACTTTTATTTTCTTCAATTTTAAAACTGTTTGGTGTCAAAGTAGTGACAGTGACTAGTAGTGAAGTGAATGTGTACATATGTTAGATTGTAGTGCAAATGAATATAATTTATGTAATGCAGTTCCTATAAAGTCTGTTGTATTTCGTTATTATCTTAGTACAGGCAGAGAAGAACGAATTAATTATATAAGCGTATAATCTCTTTCTCTGACTCAAACCGGTTTAATATTTTCAGACTTCTATTATACATGTTAGATATGTAAACGTCTAGCACTACTTTACTTGACGCAGTCAAGAAAATGTTTTATTTATAATGACCCAGCATTGGCATGACTTTATTACTATCCCTCGCTATGATAAAATAAATTGATTGATTGATTTAAATACTGTATTATTTACTGCACAAGATGATTTATGCCTATCATAATGTTTGTATTTTTTTCTGGTGCTTTTATTTAACTTTGAGTTGAGTATATTTTCTATCATGGACGAGCTCTTCACTCAATTTCCATAGTTTCTCTGCCATTTCGTCTTTTAAGATTCGATTCACGGGCTCAAAGGATTTAAAGAGTCTGTAGAATTTCCCAGACTCCCCTTCAATTTCTCGACATAGTGCACAATAAACAATTGTTTGACATCCCTAATTACATAATAAATAAAAATTGATTAATTTAAAAATTGTTCGTCTATAATTCTTAGACTCCATCTTGAAATTTACCTGACTTGGAGAGAATCCAAAGAAAAACATGACAAAATTCCAAAACCAACGGCTCGTCCAGTGCAAATTCCTTGTAATGGGAGTTTTGACAGCACCTGGACATACCGAGTAAGTTGTGACGCCTGAACCAGCAAGTTTTTTCCCAAGTTCTTTAGCAAAGAGGCTATTTGCAAATTTTGAATTGCTGTATCCTTTTACAATCCCAATTTTTACTAGCATGAGATCGTCAAGGTCAAGTGAGTTAAAGAGTTGCAATGTGGACGAGACAACAACAACGCTAGGAAACAGTAAAATCAGAGATATCAAATTCCAAAAATTACCATTTAACATTCTAGGAGGTTCATGATACACTTACCGACTTGGAGAGCCATTTTCCAAAGCCTTCTTGAGCAATTTCACGAGTAAGAAATGACCCAAGTGGTTTACACCCATATGCGGCTCAAAACCATCTTTTGTCTTACTTAATTTCCCATCAAACTCGAAGTGCCCCGCATTATTGACGAGAACGTCCACTTTTTTATATTTGGTATTTATAATTTGAGCAAACTTTTTGATAGATTCGAGGTCACCGAGATCCAGAGGTAAAAGGTCAAGGTGTCCAGTCACTCCGAATTTACTTCTGATATCAACCATAGCCTTTTTCCCCTCTGTCAAATTCCTACAAGCCATTATAACAGTAGCACCTCGTTTCGCCATTTCATACACTGTGGATTTACCAATCCCACTATTTGCTCCAGTCACAATCACAATTTTCCCTTTGATGTCATTTTCAGTGTAGGAAGGTTTTCCAAAAATAATTAAGTTCAATACGTCGAGAATATATTCAGTTATAAACTGGAAAGTTAGACTTGGTCTTCCACCTGAGAAAATCCCCATGATTATTTTTGTAGGAAACTAATAGATTTTTACGGTTTTAAAATTTATTAAATTATTCCGATCGCGGTTCAGTTCTTGGCCTGTGATGAAGTTAAGCAGAAAATGATTCGGTGCACATAGCAGTCCAGTGTTTTTGCAGTCAACTGTTACTGTCAGCGTAGTGTTACTAACTTACAAGGTCGTACATATTCATTTTACAACCCAAGCTGCCAAGCTGAAGAGTGAAGTAGATTTTATTGATAAAGTCATTTCCATATAGTACATGTAATTTTGTCTGCAGAAGCAGAAGGTATATCTTACAATTAATTGTATGAGAATGTGTGAATTGTGTGAGAATATGTTGATACGTAGAAGTTAGAAGTGCAAGTGGAAACATGTTAAATGGACGACCACCCTATGCTTTTATAGATATGAATTTATTACGCAAATATTCCTCCGCCAATATCAAACCCTGTTCCGCTCTATTTTCTACAACCTTGAATAATAATTCTTTTTTGCTTAAGTTTTAATTTTTGACCTACACTATCTAAACATAAAATCATTTTTGATAAATTCAAGACGTTGTTGAACTCTCGACTCTGAAGGTCGTCAATACGTCATTACTGAAAACGGATAGGACGTCCGGGGTCAATCCAAAGGTCATTATAGAATGACAATTACCCACAAGACAATTTCAGAGATTCTAACGTTTCATAATTTTTATATTTATTTTCTTCTGACTTTATTTAATTTAGGCGAATTTCTTATCTTGAACGAGTTCTTCACTCAAATTCCATAATTTCTCTGCCATCTCGTCATTCAGAATTCTATTCACAGACTCAAAGGATTTAAAGAATCTGTAGAATTTTCCGGATTCTCCTTCAATTTCTCGGCATAGTGCACAATAGACAATCGTTTGACATCCCTAATTATAAATCACTTGAAATTAAAACTTTTTGGTCATCAATTCTCTAGATCTATTTAGAATTTACCTGACTTGCAGAGAATCCAAGGCAAAGCGTAAGAAAATTTAAAAACCAGTGTAAATTCCTTGTAATGGCTGTTTTGACAACTCCTGGACAAACCGAGTAAGTTGTGACGCCAGAACCAGCAAGTTTTTTCCCAAGCTCTTTAGCAAAGAGACTATTTGCAAATTTTGAATTGCTGTACCCTTTTATAACCCCAGCTTTCACTAGCATGAGTTCATTAAGATCAAGAGAGTTGAAAAGTTGCAATGTGGATGAGACAACAACTACGCTAGGAAACCGTAACACCAGAGATGTAAAATTCCAATGTAACGGTAAATTCACCGTCCCTTCAGGTTCATGATACACTTACCGACTTGGAGAGCCATTTACCAAAGCCTTCCTGAGCAATTTGACCAGTAAGAAATGACCCAAATGGTTTACACCCATGTGTGGTTCAAATCTATATTTTGTCGTACTTAATTTCCCATCAAACTCGAACTGACCCGCATTATTCACGAGAATATCCACTTTTTTATATTTTGTATTTATAATTTGAGCAAAATTTCTCACTGATCTGAGATCTCCTAAATCGAGAGGTAAAAGGTCAAGGTGTCCAGTCACTCCGGAGTGATTTCTGATATCAACCATAGCCTTCTTCCCCTCTGTCAAATTCCTACAAGCCATTATAACAGTAGCACCTCGTTTCGCCATTTCGTAGACCGTGGCTTTACCAATCCCACTATTTGCTCCAGTCACAATCACAATTTTTCCTTTGATGTCATTTTCAGTGTAGGATGGCTTTCCAAAAATAATTAAATTCAATACGTCGATAATATATTCAATTATAAACTGGAGAGCTAGACTCGGACGTAGACCGGAGAAAGTCCCCATGATAATGATTATTTTGAATTAATTGATTTTAATAGTCTCAAAATTTAATTTAATTGTAATTAAAAAAATGTTAAATGTGTTTTAGTCTGACTAGGGTTCAGTTGAGGGCTTACGATGAAGTGGTAGAAAATCACACCGTGTGTATGCAGGTCGTGGGTTAGCATGGTATATCACATATAAAACGGAAGTGACATACATGATCCCCAGGAATGTCATTATAGCATTGACATTTGAACTAAACTTTGAACTACTTTGATGCTTGCATATGTAGTTGTGCATATTAATTTATTATGCAAAATATTCCACCATTGCATCCTGAATTTGTTATTTAGGTTTACTTTAACTTTATTTTCTATTCACTAGCAATCGTTTGAACAAAGATAATTTCTTTGGGTTCAGGATTTAATTTTTGACCCACACTTGTATGCAAAATTAAATGCAACTTTGATAATTAAAAACGCTGTTGAACTTTGGACACTAGAGGTCGTCAATATGTCACCAAAATCAAGAGGGCTATAATATCGGCTTATATCGAGGTGATTCAAAGAAAGTAAGTCAGAATAACATTAAACAACAAAATATACCAGAGTTAACAGGAAAATCACAAATAACGTGAATTTTTTTTGATATTTTTATAAAAGCTAAAAGCTATTCGTTTATAATAAATAGCATACTATAGAACTTGATAACATTATGCACATGACAATATATAGTATACATATATAGTTCATTGTGACTTAATTCAGTTTTAATTGAATTTCTTATCTTGAACGAGTTCTTCACTCAAATTCCATAATTTCTCTGCCATCTCATCATTCAGAATTCTATTCACGGACTCAACGGATTTAAAGAATCTGTAGAATTTCCCGGACTCTCCTTCAATTTCTCGACTTAGTGCACAATAGACAACAGTTTGACATCCCTAAATACAAATCACAAAATATAATTTTTCTTAAATTCTCAATTTCTTAAAATTCCCCCTCATTTACCTGACTAGCAGAGAATCCGAAGAAAAACATGGCGAAATTCCAAAACGAACGCCTCGCCCAGTGTGAATTTCGTGTAATGGCAGTGTGGACAATTCCTGGACATACGGAGTAAGTTGTGACGCCTGTACCAGCAAGTTTCTTCCCAAGCTCTTTAGTAAAGAGACTATTTGCAAATTTTGAATTGCTGTAACCTTTTCCAATCCCAGCTTTCTCAAGCATGAGGTCATTCAGGTCAAGTGAGTTGAAGAGTTGCATTGTGGATGAGACAACAATGACACTTGAAGGAAAAAATAACAGCGATATGTCAAATTCCAAAATGCAACCGAATTCGCCTCCAAATTCCAAGAAAAATTACTTACCGACTTGGAGAGCCATTTTCCAATGCCTTCTTGAGCAATTTGACCAGTAAGAAATGACCCAAATGATTTACACCCATATGCGGTTCAAAACCATCTTTTGTCTTACTCAATTTTCCACTCGAGTCACTCAAACCCGCATTATTTACGAGAATATCCACCTTTTTATATTTGGTAATATAATAAGATTTGCGCGAACTCTCCGACTGATTTAAGATCACCGAGATCCAGAGGTAAAAGGTCAAGGTGTCCAGTCACTCCAGATTTACTTCTGATGTCAACCATAGCCTTCTTCCCCTCTGTCAAATTCCTACAAGCCATTATAACAGTAGCAGCCCGTTTCGCCATTTCATACACTGTGGATTTACCAATCCCACTATTTGCTCCAGTCACAATCACTATTTTCCCTTTGATATCATTTTCGGTATATGATGGTTTTCCAAAAATAAATAATTTCAAAACGTCCAAAATATATTCTGTTATGACTTGGAAAGCTAGACTTGAACCTCCACCCGAAAAAATACCCATGATTAATAAGCTTATTGGAAAGTAATTGATTTCTATATTGTCTAAAAATTAAATTAAATTCTATTTAATTAAAAATATTAAATGTACTTATTCCGGCCAAGGTTTAGTTATGGGCTAGGGATGAAGTATGTAAATGCAGAAAAGTTTTCATTGGCCTAGTGGCTCAAGTCATGGCATAATATGGCGTAATATGACCAAGCTTACAGGGTGGGGCATAACCATTTACACAGCCAGAAATTCACAAAAAAAGTAATGCATTTTTTTTTGCAAATTAAGAGTTCACTCACTCGCTACTTCACCCAAATCGAGCTACCGCAATATTACAAGTGTATCCATATACCCCGTGTAATTTTCTCTGCCCAATGTACTTCCCACGATTATCTAGTAAGAATCATCCAGACGTTGATCTGGAGTACATATGCAATTGGATTGGAATGGGTTAACAGATTATATGCACCACCGTCTACTTACACGTTTATCTTATCAAATAGAAGTGACAGAATCTACATATAGTTACGTACGTCAATATGACATTGAACTACTTTGATGCATGGACATACAGTTGTCGATATGAATTTATTATGTTACGCAAAAAATTCCATCCATGTCAAATCTTGAAATACCTATGTATACTTTCGTCATTTATGTTTGCTTTTGTAAACATTTTGAACGAAGATTATATGTTGTTCGTTGAAGTTTCAATTTCTGACCCGGCCACCATTGACCAAACACTTGCACTTGAATGCATCTAATAATACAGAAAAACAATCGTTGATCTTTGGAGCCCGTCAATATGATATTTGTGGTAAGGGCTTTTTTGACATTATATTCAAATGGCTCAAAAATATAATATGACCGTATAATAAAAGAAGTCATTTTAGTCATTTCACGTGATAACTCCCTCAATTTGTAATATAATAGCCTTCCTCCGAATACATGTATTATTATGAAAAAAAAAAATAAGCCAGAGTTAACCCGATCGCGATTGTTTCAAAAATCACGAGTTAAGTCGTTCCGTGCCTCAGTCTCGTGTAACTCCAACATTAATGTTATGAATTCTATATCCAGTAACTCCAGTTGAAACTAAATAGTTTCAGAAAACTACCTATGTGTAATAGTTATATAAAATAGCACACTAATGAGCTGTACCTGTGCATGTACCCAATTACAGTCTAAAAATTACATGATTGTTAATATTTGCAAAAGAGAACAAAAAAAAAGAACGTCGGGCCGCCTTGGCGTTACGCACGCAGCAAATCTGCTCCGACTAAAACCAATATAATATGTAAAGTGTATTAGGGTAGGTAGGGAGATTCGCAGGGAGATTAAAATTAATGTCCCAACTGTTTGAATTATTTATTTGCTGAAATACATGGCATACCATACCATGATGAATTTCTACTAATTATATGACTGCCAAACTGCCATTCAGTTTGCGTTTGTCGGCTGACTGCCACAGCTATTAAATCCGTCTTTGCGTTTGCATCTGTACGAAAAAAATACATACGTTCAATCTATCTAAAACTAAACGACGAAGTTTTTCTGTTGAACTCTGAATATATCATGTTAACACGCAAAACTTTTGACATGGATTTACCAGTTAAGTGGTTGGGTTTAATATTAGCTGTTGACAACAAGATTTAGTAGTGCAATTCAATTCGGCAGCTTGTGCCTGTCGCCATGAATCATAGCATTCATACAATACGTCAACGAAAAACTGATAATGTGATACACATTTGAAGGGCTATCTGGAATGGACAACAGTTTTTTCAGTGTCAGTCACACTATAACTTACACTCATGAATTTTTCCGTATACTTAGAATGATATGCTCATAGAATTGTGCATTCCGTCATAATGTTAGCCAACTCATCATAATTTTAGAAATTTTCTAGTTTGTCCATAACTTAACTCTTGAAATGTAAAGTGGAATAAACTGTGAAAAATAATAAAGTGCAAGTGTGTTTGAAGAATGAAACATATTTACAGTGAAGTGCATCGGAATGGTGGTCAAATTTGTATATTACGTTCAAAAAACAAATCGGACATTCAACTTGAAATGTCAAAGTGTCCCTTTCGCAATATTTGGGATATTACTCTGGTATTACTCTATTTTTGATACGAGTCAATTTTTGATACGTAGTAATATTTTTCTGAATATTTCCACAGTATTTTAGAGACAAAGGCATTGGAAGCAAACTTTAAGAGTCCTTTCAAATATGACGTACTTCCATACCCGAATCCAAGTCCAATCAATGACTCAATCAACGTCAAACCAAGGAACTGGATTTTACCAGATTCTCGGGCAAAAGAAACAGGTGAATAATTCTTCATAGATAGTTGTACTTTGTACTACAAATTAGCAGCACCGTCATGGTCAAGGTCTCCAAATAATACCTATATTAGCGTAATTAATTAATTAATAGGATCTATGTGCATGTGTGTGTATTTCTAATGTGTGCATGTCACGTTTATTTTCTCAAGTGTTTGGAGTAAGTAACATTGGAATTATTGACCATTTGGATTTGCATGTCTTGTGTGCATTGGCTTTTTTTTGTTCACGTGCAGGTTTCTGAATATGAATGAATAAATAGTCTTGAGTTAAAGGTATGGAGAGGATTATAAATATAAATGGATGCTTAAGTCATACGTACTAATTTGGAATGACAGGCAGTAATTAATTAATATCCAATTTCTCTATATCGTCCCGCACATAATTTCATGTGCCCTGTCCTGTATTTACTGAAAATACAACAACTAGTTTCCATTGCTTGCATTTGAAGTAATGTATCCACATGCCCGTACTATATTGTGATTTGATAAAATGTTGCAATCCTACACGTTTTAAATAATATTTGCAGCACTTGCACTCATTTTAAAATTAAGATCATTCAGACACTCATGCCCCAGGTTTACTTTCAATTTCTCTCATTCGTACACAAAAATTGACTAGAATTCCAGGAATTCTGTCATACATAATCTGTAACCCCATTTTGCCCAAGGTGGCTCTTGTGACTCTCATGGCCTTAACTGCGTAACGTCGTATATATGCATGTGCAGATTAATTCCGAACAAGGTTAACATTCAGAAATAATCGTCAACAAATTAATACGTTCATAAAACGTACTGAATAAAGTTACTCACGCTGTAATTCATTAAAAATAGTCAACGAAATGGCACTAAAAATGGTAAAGAAATCCCTACGTTGTTATCTATTTATTTGTTTGTTTACAATTTGAATGAATGGAAGTACATACTGCCCGTAACGGTTGCAGGATGCTAGGGATTAAACATGATAGCACCGTATTTGCGTCATAAATACAACGAAAGAACAAAAATAGAATAATAATTATCATAACACAATAAGTACTTCCAAATTATTTTTAATATTTTGTATAGAAATGTGCAGATGTATAGAAATGTATAAGCATAGCGTTGGATCAATACTGGAGTTCGATTAACGGAAGTTTTCGGTAAAGTGCTGAAACAAATCACCATTCTTATGATTCTTATTGTAGAATGCGTGTACACGCCAGAGGAAGCTCAAGAGGCGCCATGGACAGCAACGATCCGATTAGAAGACCCCAAAGCAACGGGAACAGGGAATTATTTCTCCGCTGTTATCCTGGACGCGTACACAATTGTCACTTGTATGATATATTGCATATTAGGGCGGCTAAATATACAAGTAGACTTCAATATAATTATAAATTATTAATCGAGTGAATCTTAATAGGTGGTAAAGCATTCCATGCCAAAACTGACAAACTCCAATTTCTTGAATGGGGAAATTATACCATCAATGCTGGTCCGGTGACCAAAACGCCATCTGGTTTCAATTTTACTCAAACAGTTCAGGTACCGTACAAAGTGTATCATAAACTTCACACATTAAGGAATTTTTCTTGATTCCTTTAAATTCCACCAGGTGTCATACATCCAACCCCATCCGAAATATGATGCAAAATGGAACGCTGCCTATTGGATGTTCAGTGAGAACTTTTACATCATCATTCACTTGAAGGAACCATTACTATTTTCCCGGCAAGTCAGACCAGCTTGTTGGCCAACGAATTGGAATAACAGAGACAGCAATTCATTGACTGCTGAAAATTCAACAGTACTCCTCGGAGGTTGGATCAAGTCAGCCGTTGACTTGACAAAAACATCACTCAACGTCAAATTAGAAAACAAAGACGACTGCGCTGAAGAATGGAAGCGTCGTGGTTTCACTGACGAGCAAAATGTGCTTCCTTACAAAAACAGGGCATGTGGTTACTCGACTGATCTGAATAACAGTAGGTTAATTTTATATTATATTTATTTTATTATATGTGGAATCTAATGCTTATTATTATGCATTTCCAGATAATCCGCACGCTCAGTGCATAGATAAAAATAGTGGTGCATTTGTGAGTGAGCATGGGCGTTACGAGTTCATTGGATTTCTCAATACTTACTACGCTATTCTGGACATGTGTGACAAAGATACGTTCTTTTTCATTTATCTCACTTCGAGAGAAACGTTTCAATGGATGAATTACACGATGAGGTACGTTTTAACTCCTTGTTTCAGCACAAAGGTCAAAGGTCAAAATTCAAACGTTCATTTTTATTTCCAGCTGTGGTTCATTCCAATACACTTGTCACAATGGGGAATGCGTTTCACTGGACACGGTTTGCAATCAGAAAAATGACGGGTGCTCAGATGGGTCAGACGAAAACCCAAGGTATTGTAGAGCCCTCAATCCATGTGGCAAAGATGAATTTGAATGTGGGGTTTATGGAAAATGCCTGCCAAAGAATGGGGATGGAAAGGAACCCAAGAATTGTGATGGAGTTCCTGACTGTGAAAATCATGAGGATGAAGATCCAGAATTGTGTAGCCAATCAGATGATCCAGAGACGAGCTTCACGCAAATGCCTACAGGTTAGACAGAAAAACGATGCATAACTAAAATGTTGGTATAAAATTAGTGGCTGAATATGAATTTCTAATTAATTAATAATTGGACTGTATTGTAAAATTGTACAGTGGCTCTTATTGTTGTGGCCAGCGTGTGTGTCCTAATGATCTTCCCAGGCGTTGTATTCGCATGGCGTCGTGTACGGAAAAAGCAAATGGTAATCTTACATAACATTTTAAGGAAATTTTAATTGCTAGTTAAAATTTGTTAAATACTAATTAATTACACTCGTGTAGGAAGAGGAACCTGAACCAGAACCTGTTCGAGATCTGACTGAAGAGGAAGTGATGGCTTTCGAGAATGGAACCCCTGAATTGGGCGAGGAAGAAGCGTATGGCCCAGAACTGCAAAGTGCCTACGTTCGGCCGTGGGATATTGCTACTTATGAAATACCCTTAGAGAATATTGA
>JAQGCB010000910.1:0-17442 GCA_034698835.1 Protaphorura tricampata | reverse complement strand
CACCAAAATTTGATTGTTCAACGAAGGCGTGTCATTTTATTATAAAATTAAAGGGATGCCGGGCTGATATAAAATTAATTCTAATTCCTGAACTGCTTACGTAATTTTAATTCTAAATACAAACCAAATTGTTAATTTAAAGAAAGCACCGGCTAGACAACAGCATAAATAAATCGTCATTCGAGAGTAAAACCTTACACCTCTACAACAGTTAATACTAAATGAGTAACCTCTGAAGTCGAACGTCAATAAAGTATCTACTGTTTACCTGTGCTCATGTCTCTTACTTTTTTAATCCAGACTTAAATAAATTATTCGTGAATTTAATCAATAGATTAATTTGAAGGTTAAATAAACACGACGCAGAAAACTATAGAAGGCAGGTATTAGCTGGTTTAAAAATTAATGGTTTACTTTTCTTCGATGAATTCTATAAATTTAAGGCTGGCTTTAGCAGAACACATTGTAGACAGTCATTGTTAAAATTTAAAATTATATTAATACAAACGGATATCCTTTTTAACTCAGGTTTTAACTTCTGATCTAATATTTATATTTCTGAGCTTAATCCAAATGCCCTGTCATTGTGCCATTTTACTTGACAATACGATTTCGTGAGTGCTTCCATGGGTGTATTGAATCTCTGGTTTCCTTGTTCATATTTTCGTTTCTTGTTCCCCCGCCCCGGTAGAGAAGACGAGCCTATAATCTACCAATTTAACAAGTTGAGATTGAAAATGCTGCTTGCAGTTTGACGAATGTATTTGGAAGAGATTCACTGTACGAGGGATACAGGAACAGATTTCCGCAAAGCAGCGGTGTCTTCTGGTTTGCACGAAACTAATTTCACACAGTTTTATCTAAGGGTATACAATTCTAAGGGCATCAGCCTATATCAGTATTATAATTAAATATGGGATCTTTTACTTTGTCGACCAAATAACATTTGTCGCGTGAGAGAAAGTTATGCAAATGCGTCTAGTCACACATCATCCCCATAGTAAGAATTAGATTCTCGCTGTAGATTTGCATCTCCATTCCATGTTCCGGTGGTGTACCCAGCGTGCCCAGTGTTCTTTAACGCAATCAGTACAAAGGTACATTTTGGTGGCTGAACAAAATTTGATACTACGACTTGGAATATAATTTAACTCCAGCGTTTGACTGATTCTCGTTCCGACATCCATTCCCAAGATCATTGAGTAAGAAATATACATCCATTGTAGCAGAAAAGTCCCTTCGGAGACTGACACTTCACTAAAAGCCTGAGATACTATGCCTTCCTCCCATGATACAAGGGGTAATAACGTGTGAAAACATCACGCGTTGGGTCAATTTGACTAAAATTCGGAAGGAAAGTGCACTTTAGATTTATTGTCTCCACGACGTATTCCCATGTTTCCTGACGCTTTCATATGTCAACCCCAAAGGAATACTTCTATTGCGAAAACGAATCCTAATGCTCCGCCATATTTTACAAACGTGTCCGATTCCCACTGTGTTGATATATTATGTGGATAGGATCAGATGAACTTAATGTAAGGCGATAAGTTAACCGAATAAAATGAAATAAAGTAACTTCTGAACATTTCTAGTACACTCATAGTATATTTTTTTATACTAAATGTGGCACAACGGTGCGCCGGTAAGTGTAGGAATCATACTCTAAGTAGCAAATTTCAAAATTCTCTCGAATTTCATTGTACAAATCGAATAGTTATGAGGTTTGAGAAAGATGAATGATGGTTTGGTGCGTGACTGGAGAATTGAGTTCATTCATAATGGTTTTATTTGATTTCAATGTGGAACATTACAGGATTCTCCGTCATTTTGGAACGAACGCAGATGACTACTCTGTCATCTTCACATCCGGAGCGACCGGATGCATGAAACTCCTGGCTGAAAGTTTCCGTTTCAATGGAGGTAATCTCTTCACAGGATATCACCTTTTCCCACACCTTACTATCCAAGTCCTTTCGCTTTTGGCTAACTCTAACTTCATACTTTCACTTCGACCAAACTCAAAACCAAATATATTCTCTGAAATTGCAATGATTATAATCTCTCTGAGCCCAACTTACTCTTCTCTGGATTTCACAGCAAGATAGGTTCTATTTTATTCCGTAGTAGTAGCCCATACCCCATATCCTCAACCCGCGTACGGAGTAGACCAGAAATAGTGCCCACAGTCTGGCATCATAACTTTGAACTCGAGTTGAATGACCTCAGTAGGTACACGGACGAGTATTCAATCGAATATTCACAAGCAGAATTTTGACCCTGACGCTATAAGACAGACCTCAGGATCTGACCGTTTGCCTCCATGTGTCAAGTGTCCAACGATTACTTCCAAATTTGGTCTGATCCAGTTTTAAGCATGTTTTTTCTATTAGTATCCTGCAGGTTAATATTCATACCTTCATAGTGAAAGTTGAGACTCTCTCTTGGCTGGCTCACCCTGTACAATATGTGGTGCTCATCCACGGATTTGAGACCATTGCGATTGCCTAGCGACACGTTTCAAATGTGTCTTATAATTACCTTATTATGCCCGAACTATGTTCTCATGGTTTAGTGAGAGAGAGAATGCGGTGGGGGTTCCTGGAGCCGAAAGGAACAGAAGTTGAGTTCAGCTGCTAAAACCACATCGACCGGAGATAAACGTCTTGCTGCGACAGGATTTTGTCTTTCCTTCCTTCTTAGAACTCAATTCTCTTCTTTCTTACATTCATGTAAAGATTGAGGCAACCAGATTTTCACCTCAAAAGTTGGATTTTCAAGTAGAATTAATAAAATGGATGTTCTAATTAAATCCTTCATAGAGTGAAAATCAATTCCGGAGTGCATTGTACTTTCACCCGTGTGCTTTCTCCGCCCGTGTACGAAAGGAATGCTCCTCCATAAAATAAACTTCGAATCTGGCGAACCCATCTTTTTTCGACTTTAAGGTCAAATGTCAAACATATTTACCATAAAATCTGGGCTTTTCGTGGACAAATATTCCACAATCGACTAGAGTGGTTTGGCAGTTCATTTTAGGTTTCATTTTTATTTTCAAAATTAACGATTTGAACCATTGGGTTGAACATTCCATATGCACCAATGCTTTCGGCAAGTCTCCATTCTCATTCGCACTGGTTAGAATTTTACATGGTAATTTTTAATTACTCCGTGGGGCGACTACATAGCTTTAAGGAGGAACAACCTGAACCTGGAAATATATCCCATGATTTAAGGTTGTTTAATCAGTATTCACCTATGCAGTTCCCTAGAATATTCATCACTTTAACTTCAATTCGTTATGAGCCAAGTAATTAATTTCCGCTTGAACTGGCCTATAAACTGTTAACATCCACCGCTAAGCCCTTGAGTCTCAACTATCGCGACTATTACACAAGCCGACAGTCATGAAAATAGGTCATTCCCTGTACTTAAATCCATGCATCAATTCATTGCCCATAAATTAGACTACTCCATAGGTTCTAATGACCCGCAGAGAGACAATTAAAGTGAGTCGTACGTCGGTTAATGTGCTTTGAATCGTCTGCACTTATTGGACTATATTTGGTGATTACGTACTCCATATGTATACATTTGCACATTTAACATTTCAATGTATTGTTCCATACAGGAATATTCGGGTATTTGGAGGAGAGTCACACCTCTGTGGTTGGAATGCGGGAGTCGGTGAGTTCCGGTTGTGCTGGACAAAAACCGCGAGTTTACTGCCTTACCAAAACCACTTTGGAGAAACTAATGGACTCAGGCACGGGAGAAGTAGTAGAAGAAGAAGAAACAGAAGAGGACAAATGTGGCTCAGAGACGCTGATGTAATTATCCCATTTACCTTCACTCTTGAGACTTTACTTACCCCTGCCCATACCACCATTGGGACATAATAATTCACTCGGACTCACGAAACACTTGAACCCATGCCCCGATACATACCCGTGGACTGGACTCAGATAAATAACACATTCTAATTATTGCGAATCTTATTCGCCACGAAAGTGTTCTCGTGTCTCTAGTTTCTATTTACCGAACCTATTCAAGTGTTACTCGAGTCACTTACAAAAACACAGTTGTATAAAAATGGCTGACACAAATTTTATTATCAAATGAAATCCCAAGGAAGGAGTAAGCGAAATACTATAGGAAATATTTTCTTGACCGACCTGGTAGCATTATTTCTGTACTGGTACCGTCAAATAATATGACGTATTTTTCATACATTATAATGATTCGTGTTCAATTTTATCTGAAACAGGAGATATTTTCTCCTAGTGAAACAGCAGAAAACACGAGTAGTGCTTTCTTCAGAGTGTTATCTTACAAATCAATGTCTCCCTCGACCTACTACTCGACCCTGACAAAGTCACTAATAGGTTAACCTCTGACTTTCCAGATGTAAATGCCTTAGAGACTTGTCAATAAAACGAGATTCCCTTAAGTTGATTTGGCTGACCACGACTGTCGTTGGCCTCGAATTCAAAATGTGCAATAAACCTTTAACACTAGTCGTGCATTACAACTACTGAAGGAAAGCAATATGCAATATATTGATATTTTTGAATTCTTGTAAGTTCGGATGTAACTGAATATATGGGTTTCATTGATACGGAAGCTATTGAATTGTGAGTGAGCAGTACGGGTAATTTCCCAATAAACGCTACTCCAGGCACCGGTGGGTTTAGGGCAGGGCTAGACATTTTTGGCTACAAAGTGAACTTTTATTCTTATGACTCTAAAACTTTTCGTAAGCCAAAGTGAATGGAAAGACGGATTTGCTGAATCACTAAAAATAGAATATTGATCTTGCAAGTTGGTTTTATTTCTTTATTTTTACGGGAAAGATGGTTGGTCTACGGAAGAAACGATAGGATATATTCCACTCGATTCTTTATTCCTCCCGGTGAATTGCTCCCCGTTTCGAAGAGAGAGAGTAAACGAATACTTGTAAGAGTACACACACGAGATGAAAACGACTATAACTACTATTCTACATTATACAGAGGATTTTTATTGGGTAAGGCAGGTGGCTGGTTTTCGTAGTATTTGCATGTAACTGAAAATGACTTTGTTTTCATTTCCGTCCAAAGAAAATTACATTTGTATAACGTTACATAGTACGCATGAGCTCAATCTTGTAGTATATTTGAATTAAATACATCATGTTCCGTAGGTGTTTAGGTTTGATGTCGATGTCACATGCTATCATTTATCAAAATTTTCATGAACCTCAGTATACAGATTCTTTCTTGAATTTCCACCACAAAGTTCTGACCAAAGTCATAATATTGTAGTAAATGTTTTTGACCTAAAAGAATTTTTGCAAGTGAATGAGACGAGTACAGAATGAAGCAAGGGCAGGGTAGATAATTTTGTCTCTGAGCTTTAAAACATGACTTAAATTTACAAGACTCTTTTCTCGCTAAATCTTTCGGGAGAAAGAAAGAAAGAGAGGATTAGCTGTATAAAAATCTGCTGACATTGCAGATTTTTGCTCACGAGACTGTTAATCATGGTAGAGTGAATTCGAAAGAATGGTCTCTCCGTCTTAACTTTCATGAACTCAGCACTTTTTAGCAATTAGGTTAACTGGGGTCTTACTTATCTTATTCTCATCTTGCTCTCAATCCTAATCTCTAAATATTTTCTATTTCTACTTTTAACAAAAGCTTTCATTCACTACAATAAACTTGAAAACCATATCATGATAACTGGGGACCTATCATGGCGGAACAACTAACTCAAAATTCGTCTACCCTATTTGATATCAAAAGCGTCCCTGAGCGTTGAGTTAACAAGAGGGAGAAAGAATACTAGGAAATCCAGTCTTAAAACCTAAACTAAAAACATGAATCAGACTAAAATTGCTGTGACATCAACTATTTGGTGAGGAAATTACGGAGGAAATCTCCGTGTAGCCACGGCGTACTACTGAGCACGGGGTTTTCTTGACTTGTAAGAAAAGCAAGGAAACTTAACTTTAGGGACTTTAAGCCCAGCTCATCCATGAATGTAGGAATGTGTCTCAGGGACAAGTTAAATCAGGCATAAAAATAATTGATGTATGAGAAAATCTTTCACAATTTATCACAATCCTGCTTGTCGAACTTACAACTTATCGGTTCAAGTATAATGGTGTAGACTTTCCTCTATTTTTCGCAACAGATAAAGGGTTCAATTCCTGGCGCAGGCAAAGTTCGGTGGGTGATGTTATGATTTTTCTTAATGGAAAATTAAGGGTACCTTCCCAAGTCCAAATTGAAAGCCAACCCATTAGAAATACTATGTATACGCAATAACGCAATGATGTTTATTTGCCTGTGAATATAAATCAATGGCTATATTTACCCAGATCGTACAAACACTTGACCCCTTCAGAATTTGATTTGTTTCCTAGGACAGTGTATGAATTTGTTGAATGTAGTATCCCTCGTTCCTCAGGAGCTATAACATTTTGTGGACAATGAGCCCTCGCATTGCTTGGAACAACCATGGCCTGGCCCTAGCCAACCTAACCATCTTTTGTCGTCGTCGTCGTCATCTTCATTCGTACCTTACAAGAAAAAGTTTAGCTTAGGGACTCATGAGCCCTCCATTCTTGAGTAATTCCCCAGAGGGTCCTCTCTTCTAGTTCCTCACATTCTTCTTTCCATCCACAACTCAAACTCATTTCAGTTGAACTGAACTCCGCCGAATCCAAAAACCCGCCTGCATGACCAGATTCTAGAGTAAATACAAAGTACACATGCACATACAGAAGTACACACTGTAAAAGCCTCGTGCCTTGTATTTCTGTAGCCTTCTTTGGAACACCAAATTGTAGTCGTCATCGTCATACGTTGTAGTTCCCAAAGTACAATGGTAATTTAATGCAGTAGTCAAGCAATACACTCCGGGACGTTTGAATTGACAGTTCTTCAGTTCATTTTATTGAGAGGTCATGCATGTTGATGCACACACGCCAGCATACAGACTTTCTCGACACTATAGGGCATGTCTGAATAATAGTTGTAAAAAATTACTGTTTCTGAACTCCGAACTGTAGATTTTGTCTTAGTTCTAGAAATGCAAAGCGTAGTACTGATTTTCTTACACAAACAGGCGTAGAGTAAATGTCAATTTATGGGAGAATATTTTGAGTTAAATCCAATGTTATTACTCATGTTTCCGTGAACATCAGGTTTACCGGGAAGACTTTTGACCATACGAGTTGAATCAATGGTAAATTCCTACGTAAATTAGTTAGTATGTAACGTAATGGCTTCAGTCGGTCAATATTTGACCTATTGAGATGTACTAGACCCAACCTAATTTATGGTTGCTGGTTAAAATCAAATTTTGGAATGGACTCAACGAATTGTTATTTCAATTTGGACCCTATTGTGAAATTATTCAGAAATGTCATATTTCCAACCTTGTATGTATTTATTCTGCCTTTTATTCCGGATACGAGAGACATGCTAGCAAATCTAAACAGTCAGCGAGTACATTTTCCCCACTGCTTTTTCCAGTACAAAAGGAACAATGTAAATTCTAAATAAATAAAGACCGGGCTTTATCTAGAAGCCAAAGGAGGAGAGGTAAGGAACCCGAGGCAAAACTCTAAACCACAACTTCCATTCTCTCCGAGCCAATTTCCTTTCTCGTAATAGACTTACCTGACTTTCCCGGGTATTTTCATGTTGTATGCCCACGTTCTGCAATATTAGTGAATGATAAGGGAGAAATGAAAGAATCATGGGGACGTGGTAGAATCTAATTTGTTATTTTGTGGTGTGGATTTAGAAGTGGACCACAAGGAAACTCACTCATGGCTTACCCTGCCCAATGTAATTTCTCTGGCTACAAATACCCTCTTGAATGGATTCATAAAATTCAACGAGGGAAATGTTTGAGCATGGTGGAGAAAACACAAGACCAATCTTTTACATATATTGAAGATTTGAACGACCAGGTTTGTCCTACTTACATTTTCTTCACACAGAAAGGATGACGCTTTTTTCTACTTTCTTTCATCTTAAGTCGTCATTTCTGAGTAATTTAGATTTAAATTTTTTCTCACACAGGAGGTAGTAGAAGCGGGGAATCGACAGAATCAACAGGAAAATAGTGAAAGAGGTGTGAAGACAAAAGAAATAAAATCTAATCTGAATGCTGAGTGCCGTACCGGTGACTACAAATGGTTCGTTCTTTTGGATGCTGCCAGTTTCGTCGCAACTAATGTACTCAATTTGTCTCTCTACCCTGCTGATTTCATTCCTATTTCATTCTACAAAATGTTTGGTTTTCCAACGGGTAAGGACATGCGACGCATTCTTTATTTCTTTTCCTTTCTCTAAGTGTCGTCTACAGTAGACTGTCAAGTACATAAGTTACTGTCATCTTGTAAAATCTTGTAATTCAAGTGCTGGGTTCAAGCAATCGGTAGGACCTCCATGTTTTAACCAGAGCAAGACGGGAGCACAAACTTTACTCTGTAGTATCATCAGAATATCAACTTATTCGGAGTTCACTCCAATAGATTAGTCATTGAAATGGGAAATTCTAGAAATCGTCCGTAACACATACTGAGACACATAGCGAAGCCCTACGAGAATAGAAATACCTCAACGGGTACTGCCGTTGTATTCTGTATTCTATAGCACAACTAGAACGGGAAAGGAGTTAATCTATTGTCTCAATTCTCAATTTTTTGGATCAACTTGCTGTGTGGTACACGACAACACGACTCTGTACTGCCTAGCAAACACGGCACGATCCGAAGCGACGATTTCATGTGAGTTCTATGGGACTTGAATTGAATTGTCGATTTTATTCGATTTACTCCTGCGGTTTTGTTCTCACGAATTGAAAGTGGTATAGCGAGAGAGTTCTCATGTATGATGCATGGATGGTACATATATTCACGATCTAATTGTACATTGGACATGAAACCTGGCATATGTGAATCTCGTCTACAATTATTACCATAAATCGGGATACAGCTCTCGTTAGTCAAATGGCGATGCGGATTAGGGGACTACGGTCAGTTCATCTATACTGGATCAAAAACTTTATAATTACTTATGGAGAGAAAAATTCTTCGAGAATTGACAATTTGTTGGCATTACCGTTGGAAGTGACCGTTCTTTTTCTATGAGAGTAAGAGAATCCAATACCAATTAGCATAATTAAGGATTATATGAATCGTCTGAGAGAAAATAGAAATGATATAAGTGTAAAATGAATATTACATCATGATAAATTGTAGATCTACGAGAAAATACAGTCACCACTAAATATGAATCGTCCTGTCGTAGTATTGCATTACGAAGTACTTTAACTGGATTTTTTTTCTTGTGCAATTCGGTGGAGAATCCGATTACGTCCCTAATAGCAAGATTGAATCTAACTTTCTCCCAGTACACAACATACAGATCGTCCTGTCCTGTAATCTTTGAATTGCAGTGTATTGTGATGCTGTTCTCCTCCTGGTCGGAGTAATTTTATTTAACCACAATCGAGTTTGGAGTTCACGGTTCAAAGGCCCAGTCTACTTTCTGGTTCTGCAGTGCACATATGCATAATGCAATACATCCATCCATCCAACTCAAGTTTCAGTCTCATCTACCAAGTCCAACCACACAAATAGTTAGAGCTAATATATAATGTATGAGTTAGTTACAGAACAGAAGAGTAGAGTACAGAACAGAACAGAACAGAACAGAACAGAAAGTCTTGGTTTTTGGTGGTGGTGGTTGTGGGAGTAGTTATTGGTATAATTTGAGCGGCGGGGTGCGGCGTGCGCGGCGGAGAAAGTAGAGAAATCGAGAGAGAGAGAGAGTGAGTGAAAATGCAGGAGAGTTCTCTCATTGAGGGAAAGGATTGGAGAGATGAATGTAATTCCCTTGAGGTACGGGGCTAAGCCTGCCAGTTCATGATGCCCAAATTAATCTCCTTTTTCCATTTCGTTTTCACTCAGCCTCCCATCCTTCTCTCTGTCTAGCAGTAGCTAGCTCCTTTTTCCAAGAACCAAGAACCACCAACCACCACCACTCTTCTCATACACACTCTTGACTTTCACCGAGAAGAAGTAAGGAGTAGAAGTACAACGTATCTTTCTCCGAACGGACATGGACATTACATAATTTAAGATATGACGACAGCAGAATTAACCATCTGTTAGGTTGCGTGGCTCTACGCGTTCAGCTGCTCTTCCTCCAAGACAGAAACAGAAGAGATGGAGGGTAGGAGGTTAATGAATTTAACCACGGAAGCTCATATCATTAAAATTCAGCTTGCCCTTAAGTTTTGAGGATTTTTTGGAAAATGGTATTGGTGGAGAAAGTGATACAAATTTCTCCTCACAATTATCTCTCTTTGCTATTTCGACTTTATGTATTGTCCTCTGCGATTACAATACAGCACGGATCGTAAATAAAATATACAAATTAATTATCATCGCTGCTAGTCCTGTACAAATACGTTGCGGGATTTTTTTTTGTAAAGAATGTGTTTGACCCCCATCTGCCTTTTTGGTCACCTTCATTAAAATAAAAATTCGGCTGAGATTCGTGTAGTAAATTGTAATCAGATAACATTATTAACTGTACTTCCAGATTTTCTCAGAATTAATTGTACAGAGCTCAACAAACTACGACTACTAACAATGAGAAATACACGAAGGCATGTCTAGGTATTGATTTGTGGTAAACTGCATGGAGATTACGTCACAGCCGATGCCATCGTGTTTTGTAGAATAAATTAATTCTGTACGATAGAAGTGAGTCAACTGGATGAAAAATAAAGACTGTATTTTGTACATTTTTTCTAGATATTTAAATAATTCACTTTCTCAACCGAATGAAATGCATAACATGACAAGTTCTTTCTCTTTTCTCAGACTGAACTTTTTTTACGTTTCAATTTCCTTATGTTCTAATTGTTTGATAAAAGGATTTACGTACCTTTTCTTTTCACATTTCTTTTTCTCTGACTGTTGCTGGAGGGCAGAGGGGTATGCATAGAATGTAGTACATTCGACACTTTATTACAGTCCCAGTCCCAGAGCAGCAAGAGCATAAAGTGAAGTGAAATGAAATCAGCCGTAGGAAGAAAGAAAAACTTGGCTTTCACTTGATTCCTTCTCAGAATAACCAAAAGTTTGTTTAATTAATTCATGGTATTAGCAGCACTAGTATTGCGTCTGCTCTTGGTTGGGAATTCTACATAAATTCTTTTGGTTTCGTATTTCTTTCTAGTCATCAACGACTTGTGTTTACAACTTATTTTTAGTTGAAAGTAATGCCCTTTTTTTTAGCAAAGCTTTTGCAAAGTTGAGAAATTGGGTAGGATGAATTCTACTTTTCTTGGCTTAATCTAGTATGTATTCATATTTCTCCGGGAATCCGGTACATTAGTTTCGTTGAAAAAATACTTAAGCAGAGAAGTCTAATTATACTAAAAGTCCTTCCTTCAACTATTCTCATAGGTTGAGAATTTTTTATATATGTTACGGATTCAAGCAATATGCGATTTTACGAGTTTATAAAAAACTCGACAAATTCAGTCAAATATTTCGATGAAAAAAACAAACAAACAAAAGTCTAAATTGTCTAACTAATGATAACGTAAAGAAATAGTAGAAAAAATTGCAAATTAATTAAAATATAGAAGTTGGAAATAATACAATAAGTGATTGTAACTCTAATTGAGTTATGACTCCATTCACTGAGATGTGATAATCAATTCTTCAGTCTCGGAGTGAAAATCCTATCTTGTGGAATAATGTTCCCTATTCTTTCGTCTTGCTTGCTGCCAAGGTTGCCTTGAGGGGGTTCTTTTCTTGTAGGACGTGGAACCAGAATGACAAAGCTGACTGTTTGTGCTTTACAATACTTATTGAAAACCCGTACCTACACTAAATTCGACTCTCTTATTCTTCCTTCGTCTACATATCCTGCAAAACCTAACCAAGTCTCACGGTTTTTTTCCCGCATTTCATCTTCCCTCTATAAGCTACCTTAATTAGGTCTGAGGTTCTTGCCTCGGAAGCCCTATGCGAATAGTACTGAAAAATATCATTCTACAACAAAGAGTCGAATCGTCAAGACGCAAAAATATAATATTCTTCCTAAATTTGCATTTATAGTTATTCAAGAGTGTAGACATTTCTGCCCACATACTTTTTCTTGTTTATTCAAAAAAGATTGTCTTTGCCATTTTTGGAAAAAAAAACATTTCATTCAGTTCTTTTTAATTCGACTCAATTTAACGTACTAGACATGCACACAATGCAAGTAAAAAAATTACGATAAAAATTAAGTGGGACAAATTATCCCACTCATTCAAAGGAACATACCGATTGAGAAAGCAACTGCCATGTACAATGCCCATACAAGGTATCGAGCCCTCACCACAGCGATTTAGCATTTGCAAACTACTATATATACACCCCCTAGTATATCTTAAAGTCCATACATAACTCATATATAAGATTTGCATACATTTTTTGAATACTTAAATTAATCTATTTTTGTGCGTCTTAGCGTGGAGTAGTTTCAGCTTCAAATCTTATTCTCTTATCCCATCACACTACATAAGAGTGCCGGGAGGTAAAGAGCTGACTCACTTTGTCTACCATTATTCACGGATGTGTAGTACAATATAATTTACTTTCTCTTTTTGGAATCGAATAAAAAAGAAGACTATGAGTAGTCCTAGTACTATACTATTACATAGCTAAGGTAAGAAGGAATCAAGCACCTGGCGACTGCCCCTGGGAAAATATATTTTCCGTGAAGCAAAGCTCAAGCCTAAAAAACATTTACTGAAGGAGTTTGTCTGTCTGGTGAAGGAACGAGGAGAGAAGAATAGTAGTAGTCGTTCGTAGTCCAAGGAATTATATATATATTAGCTACCAACAACGTCGGTAAACCATGTTTATGGATAAATACCGAGGCTCTTGGTGGAGAGATTGGAAAATTCAAAGCACTACATAGTAGTTGTAGTTGTGCTAGAAAACTAGCTAGCCCAGGTACCACTACCTACACTACACTACACACAAGCCCTAGCTCCATTTTCGTCTTCAATCCTGAGGCAGCCAGGAGGCATTCTGCGACGTTGAACAGCACGAGCCGTGCTTTCACTGCTTTCTCCTCCTTATTACTCTACCACGCGTAGTCGTGAGTGCAGTGGCCCTAAGCCTAAACTACACACACACACACGCGTTCATAGGATGGAAAGTATGAGAGAAAGTAACGTAGAGTAGACTTGAGACTAGAATAGAATAGAACAGAATAGAATAAGAATAGAGCCTGGCATAATATTACATTAGAGGGCTATGGTATTATTGCGGTGGCGGAGATAGTCAGGTACAGGTACATAGGTAAGCTATACATTTTCCATGGCATTGTATTATTCTGCGGTTTTTAGTTCGGCTCGGGATTTTTTTTTGAAGAGCCGAACCGAAATGAAAGGATTCATGCATCCAACTTTAAAGAATAATTTTGCCAGGTAGTTAGAATAACTCAGTTTATAAAATCTACATAACTTGCAGTGACCATTCAATTGTAACTTAAATAGGCAACAATGAATTCTTCGAACGGATCGGTTTCAAGATCAAATCCTAACCGAACCGGATAGAAGAGTTCTGGCCTAATATGTTTCCTGCACGAAGCGAAAAGCAAAATCCTCTTTTATCTTCCATTTTGTTCTGATCTCTCAAAAACAATCAGAGAACCGTTGAATAGGCGTGGGTTTTGTGCGGCAACATACACAGACTGTTCGAATATACTTATAATGAAAGTCCGGAAAATCCTTCTTCAAATTGATTTCGACTTGCACGTGGTTTATATGTATGTGGTGCGGTCTGGTATTAGTCTTCTACCGTCGTGCTGCGACAACTCTTTTCCTAGGAATGGGAAGAAAATTCATTATAAATTTAATCCGTATGTGTTGGGCTTCTGACAGAGAAACTTTAAGCTCGAGATTGTGGCCATTGTTGCTTGGTGAGGTGACTTATGAACGAGTATGATTTTGAACAAAATATATGTACTTGTATGGGAATTTAAAATCATGATGACATAAAACCGTGTTGTCCAAACTTGTCTGTCTACGATATTTATCTGGAGCAGAGGACTTCATTTTTAGACTCGACACAAAATCCTGGGCAAAATTCGATTTGTTCCCCAGTTCAATTTGCAATAACCAAAGTCCAAGACAATAAACCAAGCGTAGAGATTGTATGAGGTTTCTTGATATAGAGACAAATGATTGCTTTCTTTCTTCAGCGGTCTCCTTCATCTTCATCTTCATCCTTTCCCGACTCGACCGGAATTGCTTGCGGAGTGGTGGTGAATGACTTTTACCTTCTATCTGGACGGGGTTGGTTGGATGATGTAGAGTTTTGTATCTCATGTTGCACTTTAGGATCAGTCAAACCCACATTACTACGACTATACTGAAATACTAGACTAGATTGTACATGTTCTCAAGATTTGAGGTCTTTGTAAATACTACCACGTCTCTCTTGTTCGGTTTACATTACATTATTTGGTAAACAGGGCGATAAATTGAAAGACAAAAAAGAAACAGATGTACAGGTGATATAAGATACATTCATATGTACGTACATGTAATGGGTTTATTCAATGGTACGTTCGAATCCTTGTTTGGTAAGTACGTCCGAGACTTTCTATCCCTGTGGCAAAAACTCTGAGTCCGATCCGAGGGAAGGTTTCAATCCTCTTATACCCTTCAGCCGTCATGCATGTCTTTTTCTTTATTTGTACTCTGGATATCAGTTGTCCATATTAGGGCGATTCGAGCGCTCGCTGTGAAAATTGTTTATTTTCTCCCCACCACTTTTGTAATCATTGAACAGATTAGAGTGGGCAGTCAGAAACTTCAAACCGCTTGTTACAACCTTATCATTGATAAAACTTTCACCAGATGTTCATAATTTGCTGAAACGGTGCTTTTCTCCTCGAAGTGCGTTGCAGGAGAGTGGTATCGGTATCCCATTCTCCACTTTTCTTTTAAGTTTTTGCTAATTAGATAGAAACGGACAATCTTTTACCGTATTTATAATTAATTTTAATACTTAATATTTAAGTTCATGGATTTAAGGTGACACCTTCCTTTTCTTGTTCAAACTACATTTTTCTGGTTCTAAGGTAAATTAAAATAGCTGTGATTGCGAAGACATTAGAAAAGTAGCGAGTAGTTCGTTAGTTTTCTGTTCGGTGGATAGAAAACAGACTGATTGTATTCAAACATATTTAAACACTCAGCGAGTCATTCTTGAAGAAACAATTTATTAGGAGTAATATGCATCTATCAAAATAACAACTGAATATCATCTGCATCGACTACTAATGCTGTGTTTCCTTTATGGAAGGACAAATAAACGCAGAAATGATACATATGACTACTATACAAAGCGACCATGTTCATGTACGCAGTTGAATATGGAGAGCTAATTAAGTCCAAACAAAGACTCACGCATGACTTTCTCCATCTCGCTTTCTCCAGCTTAAAATTTAGGTTCTCTTGCAATTTTGGCAGTGTGTATTTTGATTGAAATACAAATTGAATAGCAAATTTTGGGTTCCGGAGTATAGCACTTGTTTGTCTTCGGTTTTGATGAATAAACATAATTGGAATCTTAAAAGATGTGCGGTATTCACTCCTCATTCGGTTACTATTTTGGCGACATTAGAGGTGGATATGAGTAAATTAAACTCGAAAAATTGTAAATTGTAGCCCACCCTTATAGGCATCGGTTTCGGGGAGAATTTGATTACAGTTCTGCTTCAACCAATCAAAGCTAGTATTCTTAATTTTCTGCATATCTTTCAATCCAGGTTGTCGAGTCAAGCCCTTAAAATTAACAAAAGTCGAAGTTAGAACTCCCATTTCCTATAGCAATTCTTTCGTTCGCATTCTCCAGAGCGAAAAAAAACTTTCGGGGTCTCCGACACATTCGTACTATCGGAAAGAATCTCGTTGTCAGAATAGATTAGGTTAGCAAAGAACTTCTCCTTGTTGAGTTTAACTAGAATTCTTATTATGTAACGACCCATGGTGCTCAAGCCTTTTAAAAATCACAAACTTTCCTTATAATGGAATTGAATTGAATTGAACCCCAGGAAGAATTGGAGATGAGCTTCAAGAAGTCACTTCCAAATCCCAATTTTCCACCCAACTATACAAATAAGCCGCTCTGTCATCCTGACGTTATCCAATGAATGTAATGTTGCCGTCGTAGTAGTAGTAATACTTTTTTTTCTTCCATCCGTTAACTTTTCATCCGCATCCATCCATCCATCGTTGTCATGTATTATAAATGAATGAAGAGTGACTCCTTCTCATCATTTTCATTCCTCACAACTCAACTTCTTCTTTACTTTACTTTACATCCAAAATGTACTGGAAACATTTTCTGGTGGTCCTGGCGGCATTCGCAAGGTTTGCCTGGAAGGAAGTCGTTTCCAAAAACTCAAAATCCCAAGAATTCTCAAAAGATTGAAGTATAAGGAAAGAATGCCCTTCATAGTATGCACTGTGCTGCTCAAAGGCATTGCATTGCATTACACAGTTCAGTTTGGGATTGAAAATTCCACTTACTTTCTCCCTCAAGATTCGTTCCCGTTGTGCAGTGCGTATGTATGCCTGTATGTATGTACTTTCTCCTCCATTATTATTGTTGTAACAACTCAACCGACCCGGAAGAAAGGAGGACGGTACATACTTAAGCATTCCATAAATATAAAGCTCCTACAAATCATACAGCGGCAGGAGTAAATAGGTTAAGAGTAAATTTCATTTTCATGGGAAGGTAATACATAAACTGATATACTTGATGGGGCTCTCTTTACTCAATAATTCAGTGGAGTCAATCTGCAGGTTCTATTATTAATTTGGAACATTGCTACCTAATTTAGTAGACTCGAAAGACTCGAGATTCAATTTCGCTCAAATAGAAGCTTTTGTCTTGCGATTTTTTTACTCTACCATATATTTTTAAATATGAATTTCTTGCGAAATGTGATATTATGCTCACTATGCTGTTACTTATTTAATTCCTAATGACTAGTTCCTACTCACGGACCCCGCCTTTTTAACCTGGGCTGGGAGTATGTACTTGGTGTATATACTTGTAAGAGGACATAAAAGATTCATAAAGAAAAATGAAAACAAAGTAAGAGAATTTTGTTCTACCAAATGCATATCGAGATTTTTCTTTAAAAATTAATCTATAACTCACACTATCCAGACAGGTTTTTCGCACTGTGCTATTATAATATATGTAAAACGTGCAGATGAGTAGGGTTGGAATAATAGTAGGACATTCGGAGACTACGATCGCGTCCTGCAATCGTTAAGGTTGTTAATTGTTAATTATTAAGGTCGTAAGATTACTAAGAAAGTTCACACTTTGTATGCAATACT
>JAQGCB010000909.1:0-17455 GCA_034698835.1 Protaphorura tricampata | reverse complement strand
ACCTATACATTTTTAAAGTGTGTACTTTTCTTTCGTGTTAAAATTCTATAAAAGAGACTTAGATAATTTGGCTGAGCGAACCTATGAATTTTTGAAGCTTTCCTTGGCCAACAATACACAAGTTTTCTTTAGACGTTGTATTTCCTTGCATAAATTCTAATGGGTAATTCAACTTCCACACCCAAATCTTAAAATAAATTCGTTTTCACAACTTTACAATATTCACAGAAGTCAGCAATAGACAAATGCTTAATAAGATTCCAGACGACGAAACCTTACACAGCTGAACACAATCCCAAGTTGCACGAAGATGATAAATTGTCACTCATTGTGAATTAGATAACTAGATGAACGTACGCACTGCGAATGCTAACGTTGTTGTAATATGTATGAGTATGAACAATTACACATGCATTTTAGACCGAGGTCACAGTCAGCCGGACCAGAGTGATGTGTGGAAAGCGAGAAATCGCAAACCCAGCAGACATTTAATGGGATGAATTGAGAATACACGAATCTGTCAATCACATATTTAGGTTGTCAGTCTTGCATAAATTGAAAAAGAGAGCCCGGCACTGATTTGCAGGTCTGATTTTGCAGATTAGTGCAGTTAATTTGAAGTATGAAATTCGTGAACAGGGTTGTAAAGCAAGAGGCAATGTAAGGATTGTTTGTGTTTGCGGTATGTATTAGATAACAACAATTAACACCTAAACTTTTTATTCGGATTAGGGGTTCCAAATCGTGGAGATTTGGTTTAAACATTAAAAACTTGGTGAACTATATTTCTAAATCTTTAAATTTTTGTGACTCATGAGTTACATAATCTGACTGCAATTATAATTCTTGAAACCATTGGCGGATCTCGTCTTTGAAGATTTCCCATGGTATAAACGTATCTCTTCTTCTCCATCAAAAGTTTGTCGTGTTGGAAGGATTCTCGTCCCTTTTGTATTCTTGAAACAAGGAAGAAAATTCGCAAAGTTTGGCCGAATTTAATGGCATGGGCTTTCTCGTAGAGCCGACTGACTATATGGTGAAGTTTCGGCAAGAATATTATTGTCGTTGCATTATGCATTATACTCATATGAGAATGAGACTAGTAATTCTTTGTAATTTTCGATTAAGTTCTCCATGCAACATCTTGGGAATTCAGTTTCACAATTTTTTTTCGAATTCGAGCGAGTGTAGAATTTTTTTTGTCTTGCATAAGCAATGTCTGTCTCTTTGCTGATAATTAAATTCGATTGTGGTCGGGATTACTCTATATTAGAAAAAGAGTGAATGACACGGAGAAAAAGATTCTGAAATTAGATTCGTGGGAAGATTGTGCGGGTTGGAATTGGAATGAGTATTGGGATAGGAAACCATACACGGCTCGTAGCAAAACATTTTATGAGTTCCATAATACGGGATTAGACGACGTCGTACTTAATCTAACCTATGAATTGAGATTACGTCTTCCGTTTCTCCTTATGCACAACGACTCCGTCAACTTTTCTTTTCCCGACTTCATTCTAGCCATTTCTTTAAATGTAATCGAAAGATGTGGACATCTTGTCAAGATTTCTGTCGCCAAAGGGTCGTACAAATTCTTTATTGGCTACTAGACTGATTCTATGTAAATGTTTATGTGTGGGGTCGAAATAAATAGGAAGAAGCAGTTTGATATGCCTGCAAAAGTTATTAAGTTCACACGAGGAAATCCTGTTGCACTTCAAGTATTGTGCCATCCATGTTTAGGCGGTCTACATTGTCTGTGAAAGTAGATATCTCATTTAACAAGTTCGCAAGAGTTTTAATGTAAATTATCGTGTTGGTTGATCTTTTTAGCTGATAGATTGAATATTTTTCTGATACCTTAATTAAATTGGAGCATGGAATAGTCTCAAGCCCAAAGCTCTGATGTTGGGTTTTCTGTAAATTTTCATCGTGGGGAGAGATTTCTATACGTATAGGCATTCATGACGTTCTTGGAGTGCAAGATTATTTGATTGAGAAAGGAAATATGAATTTATGTTATTGTAGCACTATGTAAAAAAGTGTAATCATTTTATTTATATCTATCCATATATCTAAAGGAGACTGTGATTATTGTAAAAACTGGATCGGGTTAGGAATTAATATGATTTTCCTTATCGTCGAAAGACCAATTTTTCGTCAGATCAAATTTTGATTCGCCGTCTGAATATATTGGACATATAAGTCCTTTCCCTGTAATGGTTTGAAAGTGATTTCCTTTAGAATAGTGAATGGAACATTTTATGAAGGAAAATATTCTGGTGAATACGGGTGTATAAATTGTATTGCCGAGTCCGAGTTGTGGGAAAATACAGGTACGTTGTAACTGGAAAGATTAAAATTTCTTAAGTCCGACACGATGTAGCCATTTGCTAGCTCAATGTGCGTTTCATAACTCTTCATCTTGTTCGTGTGGTCGGTAAAAGTTGTATCGTGCAGATTGTATTCCAAGAAATTCGGTGGTCCACCTGGCCAAATCCAACCTCCAGACCCGGCGTAGTAAGAATTCAGTGTTTCGTCTTAACGACCCAACGGAACGTGACTTACATATTATTGACAATTTTAACCCTACCAGACACTCTGTGCCCCTATTTTGTCACCATGAAAAGCCCATTAAGTCGACCACAAAGGTTGCTTTTCTGGTACACCTTAATCGTTCTTTACAATTTCGATGAATTGAGAGTCTTGGAGAACTTTCTACTTCACCCTCAATTTGCATAATTAATTTTTGTAGGAATTCTAGCCATTTCTTCTACTTCTAAAGTAGGTTTAACTCACACCACCCACCCATTGTACGATATTTGCAGTTCGTACCCACCCTTTTCCATTTGGTCTGGCAACATATTACCAAATTGTGTATTTATGATTGTTAAAAGGTCAGCCATAACCATAAATTAACTATCGCTAATTTTTACTGTTAAATTTTTGAACTAATGACGATAGGATTTTGAATCAGCAAAATTTTTAGTAGTTTAGTCAACCGTACATCTCAGGAATAATTTGAGCTGAAACGTCTCTTTGAATAGTACAAACCCTTACATTTTAACGAGAACACTTGTAAAATCCAATGACTCACGAGTGGAAGAAGAATTTTTATTATGATTCATGACAAGACAAGAGTGGTGAGAGAACGAATTTGTAAAATGAGCTTTCACTAATGGTTTGTGTTTGACATTGCACGTTTAACTATATATCGTTGCGGTATTTTGGTGACAACGACAAGGATATATGAAGTGAAGTATGCCCGGTAGCTTTGAATATATTTTGATAGCATTGCTGATACGCAATGACTTGGAAAAAATAGAAACGATCGACCGGGCGGACCTTTCTCTGTAGGGGAAAGTAATACCAATAACGAAAATAATACACGTCTGATTTCAGACACCCGCACTGTGTTTAGGAATATGTTACAGTCCATTTGTAGTATTTTTAACCTGCTTGGGCATGCAGATTTTGGTACCGAATTCGGAGCTCATTGAATGATTCAGCTCATATGCAATTTTTTGTAATCCTAGATCGGTTGGAGATGAGATGAGCGTGTCTGTCTGGTCTGCTATCAATTTTGTCGTTTTAAAATGTATTCATCCCAATCAATCCCGATCGAATTTGGATCAGTTTTATTTGGGAATAGTCTTTTCGAACAGCAAATATTTGGGAGTCTCCGTCCTCTGTAGTCTTGAAAACAAATGCTTACCACCCGCATATGTATGTATTTCTCCGAGTATTGAAAAAACCTCTTCAAAATAAAATAGTTGTGATCCACTTACGACCTACTCTATCATGCAACCAAGTAAGAGTTAAAATGCCAATGACAGGAATGAAATATGCAAATTCCCATTCCTCTGAAAATACACATTGGACTACAACATAGTATGCATACATACAAGCAATAAGTCAAGTGTGTGTTATATGTCCATTCCATAAATTTCTTCCTTGTGATGAACCACTACCAAAACCCTCACATTATTCTATAATTCATTAGGTGGGATCGACCACAACAAACCCTAGCCTAGGAAATAAAGTAAAAGTAGAAAGTAGGGGGAATATTTTATTTACAAATTTCGTCCGATAGGAAACCTGCCATTCAGTCTGTCGGTTGAATGGTTTCTGTTCGGAATTTCCCCTGACTTGTTTCCTTTTACTCTAGTTTATTAATACACAAAAAGTATTTGCAAATATTCTACGATTATAGTCAGAATTAGTCACTTGCAATGCAATGGCGAGAAGGAACCAGTAAAATTATAGTGGGTTCGAAGTAAACAAAACAAAAATACGCAGGCGGGTGAGATAGAAATGACGTGGGATGGCTGCAGATACATTCAGACGTCAATTGAGCACGTGTTCTGAGTATTCAGAGTTTGAGTCTACTTTTGGCTCTGGCATTTAATAGTTCAATTGGGTGAACTGTTAATTAAGTCATATTATTAATTATGAGAGATTTACTCTAATGTGTTGGGTGATTGGTTTATTATGAATGGAAGACTAAGTTTTGCTGCTTTTGTGTGAAATTCCTCTATAGGGGCGAGCCAACTCTGCTCGGGGGCTTCGAAGAGACGGATTTTTAGTGGACAATTGTCTTGAACAAAGAGATTCGATTCATTTCGTTCGTTCATATTTCATGCTACTACTACGCTCCGTGAAGCCTCACACATTGCCACACGAAAAATCTGAAGATATCAATTTTGTTTTTTGCTCGTGCTGCTGCTTTTGATAAATTCTTCTTTCATTTTTCACCAACACTACAACCTAATATCACCACCATCACCACCGAGATGACAGTCAACCACATGCGTGTTTAAATAACTCGTTACCTAATTGCCGTTTACAATGAAGTCTGCTCATTTAAAAAAACAAAAAAACAATATTTTGCAACTACCACCAAAAATAAAACCACCTCCTCACACTATAATCTCATCAATCAATCACTTTTGCAATCTCCGTTCACCTTGATGACACGTTTGCAAGCATCAATGGAAGTCCTGATATTCTGTATGATGTGATGTTGCGATGTGGCCCAAAAATAACACGCTGCTACTCTCCTCTCTCCCGTTATTTCTCTCTTTACTGGTACTTTCTCCTTTCATTCATTCATTCATTCATTCATTCAATTTTTTCTTTCCCTAGCAGTAAGTTGTTATATGTTTGTTTGCCTTTGATGAAATTGTGAATTCGAATGCAGCCCGTCAGTTATTTTCTGTTTGTACCTGCCAACTCCGATTTGAGCTGAACTGGTTTTGTGGATTGAGTTGAAGCATTGCAAAATTCTGAGGCTATATTTATCTAAACATATCAAATGTGTTTTCCATTTTTTGTATATAAACATTTACATAGGTCCCTTTCATCTTATACTTATATTTCACTATTTCATTTCAATCAGATTCAGCTATGTTACAATAGCGAATGCATTAACGAGCGAGATTCGTTGAATCTTCTACGTTCTTTGGTGTAAGGAGCCCGGAATATTTTGGAAAGAAAATGAGAATTAGAATAGGTTGTCAAGTTTCAGCTTGGTCCACAAAAATCAGGTCCAGTTGTATTATTTCAGAAAATATGGAGATGTTGCTTTTTATTTATCAATTGGTTGACCATTTTTGTGGTACGGTTTAAACTAGATGTCTGGCCTGTACTTGTTGATTGAAAGCATGCCTGCATTGTTCAGCTTTTATTGTCTTTTTTATTTGGAATGTGAGAAACATGACCGAATTTGTTTTGGAATGAGTCTGTCGGATTGCGTATGCGTTACTTCGAGGACGTTATTCTTCTTGTCATTGTCAATTGAGACATGCATATCTAGTACATGTTTGATTTTGTATTGTAATGAATCTGACTGTCTGTCTGTATTGGTTTGTAAAGTTTGTGGTACTTATTACTCTACGGTACAATATTTATTTGGTTCCGACTCTAGTGTTATTAGAGTAATAGGGAATGAAATTGGGAGCAAAATTCACTTTCATTCTTCATAGTTGTTCATTGTTAGGCATGTGAGCAGTTTGAGTTATGGCTTTGAATTGTGAATTTTGAGCACACGGCAGTGTACTCGAGAATTCTTAGAAAGTGTCCCACCGAGAAACCATTCCACACCAAATATGGTTTGATCTTCACACAAAGTGAAAGTCTGAGTGAAAGCCCAAAATTGTCATTTTACATTTTGCCGTCTTCCTATACTCAACTAAAATTAAAGTCTCTATTTTAGTTGTAAAAATGAATTCCCTCAGAATCTTCTGTCGGATTTAGTATTTGTCAAGCTGTTTTTTGTGTGTGACTGACTAGTCAGTGTCATTCACCTGCTTAGAACACTTGAATTTGTAAGAAATCAATTGCACAGTCTGTCAGTTGTAAAAGAAAAAACCGATAAACCGATTTTGGATACCAGTACTTCACTTTTACAGCCCAGTAGGAATTGTGAAATGACAAAAGTCTTGTGCTTAGAATGTCTTCATTTTGAATTCATTTGGAAAAGTACTAACAATTCCTACTTGACCCATTTTCCCAAGGAAGGGAAAACTTGCAATTTATGATTTACTCTCTTATTACTACCTA
This sequence comes from Protaphorura tricampata, assembly GCA_034698835.1. Lineage (NCBI taxonomy): Eukaryota > Metazoa > Arthropoda > Collembola > Poduromorpha > Onychiuridae > Protaphorura > Protaphorura tricampata. Next base: position 10,894 of record JAQGCB010000909.1, on the reverse strand, counting down.
ATTACTTTTGGCCTGTCTTGACGAATGGTCGTTGTCGTACTATATTTTGTTTATTTAGAGTCGTTGGGCTTAAAATTGATTGATTTTATAATCAGCAAAAGATGCTTACTCTAGTTTTTCTGTGTAGTTTTGTATTATTCAATCAGACATGGTCATATGCCTTATTGTTGACGAAGGTTTTTTCTGTTGTTGAACAAATTGAATTGTCATTTTTATTTTCTCCCTCTCGTTTTCATATTGTGGATTTTTCTAATAGTTTGGTTGGTTATTTGGAATAGAGAGATGAACGGTCATGGTACTAATCAAGCACCAGATACACCAGGAGCAGAGAAATACCTGGAGCCGGGCTTTTTACCTGAAAGGATTAATTCACTTCCTCCAATAGAAATTTCTCATTCCAGAAAGTAATTAAATAAACATACAAATTGTTGCTCTTTTTTTTACTATTTCTTTCCAAGAAGTATTAAAAATTAAATTTCTATTCTTTTAAAGTGCGCTGAATACCATATCACAAATACGGGACTCGAGGATTAGATCAACTTCAATCTCGAATCCTGAGGATGGTACGAAATTATAATGTATGTACAAAACATATTCATTATTTTTTTTCTCCATATATAAATCCCGCCAATTAATTCCTTCCTAGTGCACGCACGCTAGTCTCTGTAAATTAGGAAAATTGCATGACATTTTGGTCTGGTGGGGAGAAAAAAAAATGCCGAAACTTATGAATAAGAGATGAGATCACTAAAATGTGGCTGGAATTTTTTTTCTCTCTCGTTCCGTCCTCCCTCTCCTTTGAAGTTTTCTCTCGTGTGTGTAGTGTAGTGTTGTAGTAGTAGTACATATGCTTGTGTAAGGTACTCTACTTCTATAATGTACCCGCATAGTAGTATTGATTAAATGCAATGCAATGTATTTTGATGTGATGGTTTTCAGCTTTAAGGGATTGTGGCATAAGCTAAACTAGGATCAAATCGATAGATTCCACTGAGATCCTCCGCATACTACAAACATTTTCTTCTATTCCCAACCACTTGCTTGCATGTTATGTTATGTTATGCATAGAAAAAGGAATAATAATGATATTGTACATTGAGTTAGTCATGATGGTGTATATAAGTGTGGCGGACCGAGTGTTCAAACTCTTTGAAAAAATTAGGTAGAAAGAACTATGTTTATTTTGATTCTTGAAAAGTCAAGAAACTTCTGTAAGAAGTTATGAACAATTCTTGTACTGCGGCAAGTCGTAGAATTCAAATGATGAACGTATTTTTTTCTGAAGTTAACTGTTTGACATTTTCTCAAGTCTAAGACTTTCAATTATTAACGTGCGTTAACTAAATTTGATCAACTTGAGTTCAGCATATCGTACCTACTATGAATTAAGTAATTTGACCCTAACAGATCCACACAAAAAATTAGAGTCACTAGACTAAAAATTTGTTGGGATTATTTTCGGTTTTGAGGGAATAAGGTAACCCCCTCTGTGAATAAGCCCTCACAAAGCCGCCGATGCTCTCAATTCTGAACAATAATGCATGAAAGCGACAGAGAGACAACACTTCGAACATAATCTATTTAAGTATGTTCTGCCATACGAACACAAGAGGTACAGTTCAGAAAAATGGTCACACTATCGACATTGTTTGTAGGATGACATGTAATGTATTAGATATATTGTTGTTTCTAGTTATGTACAATTTCCTTTTATTGCGTCCTGCTGCGTATGCGTACATATAAACATTATGGGGGAGGACAGTTGAGTTTTTTTTCTTGTCATGAAAAATGAACTCATGGAAAGAATTCCCGCACACTTGTTGTTACAGTTTCTTGAACATAAATTCTTAATGAGACGGAAGGATTTTTTAAAGAGTCAATTTATTCGTGTCCATGCTCAGCCATATTCTGAATGAAAACAAATTGGTAGAGAGAAATGTGGACGTGGAGTATATGGCATTGCATGATAATCGTTTAGTAGTCCCTGCTGTTCTCTATTAATTAAAATTTGATTCAGGGTCATTTAATTAATGTCACTTTTCTGTCATGGAGGTGCTTGTAGTTTACTAGCATCGCCTTTATCATTTCGTAATTCTTAGTCGAAGACAGTTTAACTATGTTAACTGCTGAGTTCGATCAGTTCGATGTTGAGGTCGTTACATTTTTGTTGTTGAATAAATTCAGAACTGCTACGGTTGAATGATTTGTTGATCAAAAATTGTATTTCTGTTTTTGTCTCATCAAATTCAGAATTGAATTTATGCTGAGTTCAATACGTTGAGGAAAATGTGAGCGTTAGAAATGCAGTAATGCAAAAATATTCTGCAGTCCTAGTTTTAGTTGCTTCCGTAAATGCTTCAAAATGTTAATACAGTGTTTTAATTGTTTTTTGTCGTGTGTTGCTTTGCATGTATTTTAAGAAATACGTAGTTTATTCGCTTCACTTTCTCCTTATAGCTGACAGGGAAAGTCCCATTGCTATACAATTGGAACTTTTTGCTTTCTGCTTGTCACCATTGCCAATTGTTCTAAAATACAAAATATCTTCTAATAAATGCCAGATTCATAAGTTAATAGATGAGTTTCACTGCTTTCTTCAATTGGTTCAATGGTTAAATCGGATGGATAACGTAGACGCCCATTAAGAATTTCAAACGTCGAAAAAATTCTGGCATTTGTTAGAAGGTTAATAATCCATGTTTAAGCAAATATAATTAACAATATTTTGTATTCATTCCTCAGACCTTAGAGGCGGAAGAAGATGACTCTTATTTGAATGCAGCTTGGGCCGATGGTGAGTCTTTGAAGCGCTCCTTTCAGGGAATCTCCAATATTTCTTGGCGACCAAAGTAAAGAGAAGAAATTTACTACTACATTACATACACAAAGCTGGAAATCCCGAAAAAATATCTATCCGTCACTCATCAAGTCATCAAGAGAAATATAATTTAAGTGAGGGGAAGAGAGAATATCATTCAACCAAGAGAGACAGCGACGACAGCACTGCTACAAACTTGCACAATGATGCGCTAAACGTTCATTTGATAATAATACTTTTAAACTCTAGTGGAAAAAAAAACTATGCATAACATAATATTATAGTTGCAATTCTCCTCACAATAATAATAAAAAAAAAACAATCACAAACATTCATACATAACATTTATATAAATTGAGGGCTCTGAAAGACACGTACGTACGACGATGACACACATCAATCACCACCCACGAAAAAAAAATGAAGTCGAGGTCACACCATATTAGTAAACTCATGAGCTGTAACAGCTAAAAGGCTAAGGCTTGAATTTTAGCAGCTAGTGAAAGAGATTGGCAGTTTTTATTATAAAATACGTAAAAAATAATGTTAGAAAGCAAAACTGCTGCTGAAAGTTAGGCCGGCCTATTGCTAACTCCTGATCTGATCTGATCTGTTATAATAATGCTATTTTTTTCTACTCCTTCAGTAAATAATAAGAGCAGGGAGGCTGTTGTGTAGAGCAGACAGCATTTTCTTACGTACATAAAAGGTGAAATGGAATGATGGTGATAAAACATTTATTATTGTTTCGCTATTTCGAAAGATTTATAATGTAACTTTGTTTACCGCTTGGTGATGATGGCGGGGTTTTTACTTACTCACTCACAGTTGACGCTGACGTGACAGTAAAAAAAAACGAAAATACCTCATTTGGAGAAATCACAACGAAGTAGTACATGTTTTTTTATAACAGATTTTGTGTTACGTACCAATTTTGAAACCTAATCCTTCCTGGATGACCCTGTTGCTCTTTTCCCTTTCTTAAGAAATCCCACTAACTTTCCGAACCGATCGCATGACTTTTAGACCCTTTTAGTGTTTCGCACAATACATCCAAAAATAGAATGAAAGGTAAAAGTTTCATCATTTTAATGTATCCGATCGATCTTACAATGAGTTGAGTATTTTTCTTGGCCAAAAGTTATCTAATTCTTTGCAGAACAGAATCCGTGAAATCCGAACAACAAATAAGATACACTGTAGGAGAATGGGATGAATTACATGTCAAAAATTTAGTGACGAGAATGGGTACTGAGAATTTTCCAAACCGGGAAAATGCTCTCCACTAATCTTACCTGTCACTCGTAATTTGTTTGACTTATAATTCTCAACATTATTTCTCCCTCAAGTTACCTATACACCACACTACACTACATTGATAGAACTCTCTGAGATCCTCTCTTACTCCCTTATCACTTCAGATAGGGAAATTGAGCAATTACTTTACCTGGAATTCTCTTAACTGTGTTCTCTTAACTTTAACTTAACTGGATTAATCTTGTAAGGTACTCAGTCGTTAATTCATATTGTTTGAAATGCAACCAAATCCTAAAACAACTGAATGCTATAAATAAGGAGAAGTGTTTTTATCCTCACTCCATTTAGTCTGGCATTATCAGGTAGTGTAAAAACTCAGGCATTGTACAATCTGAATCTACCAACCACTCATATCTTGTAGTTTGACAAATCTTTTTGCAAGAAAAAGTAATCAATTCACTTGAATCCACTCCACTGACTCCTCTTTCGACTTTACCCAATGTTGATTCCAATTCAAATCCAGTGGACACTCTTACCGATGTAAAACATGGTGGGAGATTTTTCCATTGATATTCGTCCCATATTCGTCCCCGTTTGAATATTTTGTTGGCATATCCTAACTCTGCATATTTGATTAATGGCATACTGATGATTCCTTTGAAGTATTATACTTGTTTGTTTTCTTGAGCCTACGATTTAATTGTTGCAAGTCCTAATTGTTTTAACGTCAAGTTTACTTATTTAGCTTTAAACATAATTCCGTCGATTTTGCTTGAGCGCAACGCACAAAATCAGAATGCCATTAAATATTTTCTTGTACTATTCTGCATCCTGATCATTTCTTCGTGAGAGCAGCAAAACACTCATTCCGGAATCTCATGTTTAAATGAAACCCATTTAGGGAACGTCCATCCGATAAATTGTACCAGCTTATGAGTAAATTTTATTTAATTACAGACTCTTGGAAAAAAAATGTATTATGTACAGTAGAAATTAACGGCCTCAACACCCGTAAACGTCGGAAAGAATGAGTGGATTTTGTTTTATGAGAGAGGAGACCATAATTAATAGACACACTACAAAATTATACCCAACCTCTTCATCCTATCCTATGTATTATTCACTTTTGGTCCATTCAGAATTCATCCCATACCATTTCAAAAGGCCTGGTTATGTTATGTTAGCAGAAAGTGAAAGCTTTTAATTATTTCCTTGTTAGTGAATAACCCTGAGACAATTAGGATCAATTATGAGGTCACTACTACTACCAATTTACTCTGCAGAAATAACACAGACCGAGAATTCCAGTTTCCCCACTTTTACACACCATACAATAAAAGGACTCTTCATTTTGCTCAGCAAGTTACTTAAAATAAGTTCTGGCACTAATACCCTCAAGGCGCAGCTTATTTACGAGGACACAGAATACACATACATAAAAATACATATTAGTTTAATACTCAAACAAATTGCAACGATGAGTAATAATCAATATTACGAGTACCAGTTTAGACTAAACTGCAAAGAGAATACTTTGACTTTTGTGATTGTTTAAGTCTAGTGTGTTATGGATATGAAATATTTTTAATTTGCTACTCCTACTGCAACGACTGTACTAATTTACTAACTACTATACTTAAATGTTGAATTTTATTAAGTTCAGTCTAACCGAACTAAAAAAATATAAAGCTTCCATCCATGCAGGTTATAAAAGAATTAAATTGAATTTAAGTTGGAGGTGTGATGCGATGATGAGAAGGGCGGAAATTTACGGAACATTATATAAGTTACACGTCCCGGCATGGCACTTCCTTCCTTGCTTTTGCTACGGGTTTTTCTTTTTGCCTTAAACAAATTATTGGGAAGCCAGAAAATCTTGTATGGTTTATTTTGTAAACATTGTTTTCCTTTGGTCGTCTTTGTAAGCAGAGAACGCAGTCAACGCACATATATGGGTATGTATGATATGGGTAAAGGCTTTTTTGTTTCTTTTTGATTTATTCACTTTTGACTCCTTGGAAAAGAGCTTCCTTTCTCCGCAACCATTATTCTTCGTTTTTCTTCTATTCTAGGATTTTTGGGGGTTCAAAAATAAAGAAATAAAAGGTGCTCCTTACCCCAACAAGCTAACTTACCTATTTGCTTTCCCATGACATGGCTTTCTCCCTAGAGGAAAGCTGTTACCCGGGTATTCCATTCCAAGGAAATTTTACCTACATTTTATACATAAGGTAGGCATTGTAGGCAGCCAGGCAAGGAAAAAAGAGACGAAAACGAACGTCACTTGAGTAATTGTTAATCAATATGAGTTGAGTAAATGTCGTGTCGTGTCTACGGGCCCTCCTTGAGTTTTAATGCCTTAAATTCGCATTAATCGTGCAACAGCCAGGAAGGGTTGGCCGTGTAAAAGTCCCCTCGCCCCGCAATGCCGGACTTCTCTTTTTATTTGTATTTTATGCATATACTAGTTTCATGTAGTATTCTGTTTCCATCAGAAATTCCTGCCCTTCGCATCAACAGCACCCTTCATCAATTAAATATTTACATAAAATAGAAACATATGCATACGCAATCGTTATAAATTTAAATTTAATGCTAAAAATTAATACACTTGTGGTTTTCACAACATTCAAAGTAGGGTTCTATTCTAAAACCTCCATAAAAAACTTCCTGCCTCTCTGCCTAAAAAAGAAAGAAAGATGAAGAATGAGATGAAAAAAAAAAACTACAAAAAAGTGAACAAGCACGCAAGGCTGCGATTACGATTTTGCGAGCAACACGACGAGTTTGGTGACTTGACTTTGTTGAGTTGCAAAAAAAAATTTTTTAGCACTCTTTGCTAAAAAGAAAAGAGTATTGCTTTCAATTCGTACAATTAATCCGATCCAACGCTTTGTCCTAAGTCTGTCCCTTCATTGACCTCTCTGTCCTTTAACATTACTATTTAAACTAAAAACTATAGCATGTAATTAACATTGATATAACTTGACTCGCCGCGCACCAAACACGCTTTCTATACTTTTTAACATTGTAATTTTAATTATTATTAATTACTTACGATTAGTAACTTTGTTAAATTTAGAATGGGAATAACCACACAAAAAACTGCTCTAGGCGACGACTGATGATGGTATAGAATAAAGTCAAGAAAAATGAAATAATCCACATTTACACAAGAGAAAGTACATATATGAAAATACGATCCAATCCTCCTCCAAAAAATCGAAGAAAATTCTCGGACCCCGAGAGTTAACGTAAAATTACCATACAACTGATAAACATACATTAACCAAACAGAACGTAACTAGTATTTATGTACATACGGACATATTACCTAAAGATAATGATTCTCTTGGTAGATATTATCCTGATATTTGAATATTTGATACAATACAATACACACCATTAGATACATACAGAGAAAATTGTTACTCAAATCGCTGCTGCAGGATTGTGTAGTTTATTTAATCAACCTTAGCATAATTAGGAAAGAATCAATGAAAAGTTGACAGTTTCACGAGACTCCCATTCCCGTACTACAATAATGTCCAGTTTAGACTGTATCAAATTTTATTGTAATTTATTATGTACAATTGATTACTCATTAGTCTTAGAGTTTGGGTTAATTAATTAATTGTTACTTTTAGTTACGCATTACTGTTGCCTCAAAAGAAATGAAATTGATCATCATCGCTGTACAATTTGTATTGTGATTTTAATTAAGTTTCTGTTTTTTTAAAGAATAATGCACTCGCACATGGCTCCATTGATTGACTTATGTATTCATTCGTTCGTTCAAAAACTACACCTGTTCTCCTAAACCTAATAATTATTACTTAAGACGAACTCCAATCGTGGTTTTCTGTTTATTCATGACAAATTTGTTTTTCTGAAGTGTAGATGTAAATTTAACTAAACTGCTTATCATGGGTGATATATGACTAACTACCGTACTGTTTACTGTACTGTATTTTTTCGTAGAGCTAAAGCAAAAAAAAAAGAAAGAAGAAAAATGTGGGGGAGACATAAACCATTGTAATCGACCAATTTTAGAGTGTAAAACATGAGTGGTTTGATTGACGGGTGGTTGAACGAATGTGGACGTACTTGGTAAAATTACTAATTGCGTAAAAATTTAAAAAAATAATTAACTTGAATATTGATTTATAAAATGCTTGCAAACATTTTTGTGCAAGTTTGAGAGGGTGTGTGAGAGAGACGACGAAAAAAAGTGCGTTGGAATGTTTTGAGTGAATGTGTGCGAGTTCCAAATTTTCCTTCATTGTTGTTATGAGTTTGCTGTTCGTATGTTATAATATAATGAGCGCCAATCGTTAATTACCTTACATACAACATATAATAATGTGTACGTAATGTACGACTCATTTATTATGATTGTCATAAAATTATAACATAAAAACTACAACTACGCATTGAAAGCCATTCATTTTATGGAATTATTATCTACTATCTACGTAATATCTTATTGCAACAGCTTTTAGAACAAAAAAGACGCAATCAAAAAGTATGGAAATAAAATGACTACTGAGAAAAAAAAATTACTTCCTGTTTGTAGTTTTTTCTAACGCCAATTGGTTGGGATATCATTTTCAGGAAACTAACTAACTTTTTCCGTTTTGTGATTTCAAGTGACAAACCTGTTTCAGAATTCGCATAATCGGTAATCCTCGTGATCCAGATATTCTTGGATCTCTGAACTGAACAAATTAACCGTATTTGTAAAACAAAGAGAAAAATTCACCAGTTTTACTGTTTCTCCCGTACCATATGCCGCTATTCCAAACTTACCGTTGTTGTATGACTCCTTCATAGGCTTTTTACGTTTCCTCAAATAGCCCATTTTCACTGATTGGCATCACATTTTATGGATTTGAGTTACAACGGAAGTAAACTATAAGATTTTTTTTTATCTGGAATCGTTTTACCTAAAGTGTCCTGGCCGGAGCTTATGCATATCGTGAAATACAGGCAATAACTTTTGAACTCAGACTGTAAAACCTCAAGCGTACAGGTCTACGTACTATGCAATTTGAATGTTGAATTTACGAATGCAAAATATTCGTGATGAAACAAACTCAATGCTTAAGAAATCAACCTGAGGGGAAGACGATTGAGAACTGATACACAAGGTAAGTGGCATATTAAATTATGACGTTCTGAATTTCCTATTTACGCGATAACCGCACGGAATTATACTCTCAAACATATTATTTACAACGTATGACCCAATACAACTATACAATTTTTTAAATCGCATTGCTTACGTTCCAACCTCTACTGGCAAATAAAACCTTGCCTACATTACACTTTAGTTGGACCGATTCCTACGAACTAAGGTTATTGTAAGGCATTTAAGCAGTCTCAAAATGTATCCAGACTGGCACGGAAATCTTAGCTTATAAAAAATTCTTAAAGAAACTATACACAGACTCATGCCGGACCAATTTTTGAAATTTTCGTGGACATCCAACTTAGAACCATAAACCGGGGTCGACAACCAAAACTACTCCGACTTTCTTCAGTACATCTCAAATTCATTTCATTACTGATGCCCAGACCGGATTAAAAAATGTGAACAATTTCCCAGACTACACATTGTCCCTTCACCCTTTTACCATTTTATTCTGTCATTATATTACGCAGGACGATGGTTGACTTGAATACGTTGTACTACTTTATTTTCTGGACAGAAATCATTCAAATGATCTCCATCTTTGTATTCTAAAATACTAAATTAAAGGAATCTCTGCAAAAATTACACCGGCCGGTGGTGCCTACATTCCTGTAAACTTCATTTCATTTGGTTTTGTATGGAAGTGAAAGCCAAAAGTGAATTTGTACTGTATATATCCAATCGTACGTCCAGTTTAATAATTTAGAGTTAGTAGGGGATAGCTGGATAGGTAATATCGGTCTTAGCTTATTGGTATGATATTCTCAAGCCATCTAATTTCTAACACTCTGCCTGTACCGCCGTCGGCGCCGTCTGGTTTTCTGGTATCGAGCAGAGTGCGTGAAAATAACTATTGAACGCCATCCTCTGGCATCCCTTCCAACGAAATTCTAGAAAGTGAAAATTTCGACTAGGTGAAAGTCGACAATTCCGCACAACAGATGAGGACTTCTTCCGCGGCTTTCACCACAAGGAGAAAGCGACTTTCCAAACATTTCTTCGCTGACAGTTCATGCTCTTACATAGAATAAGTTTTAATTCGAAGACCAGATTGACTAAAAAACCGGTATGTTTTCACTGTAATATCATAACCACAAAATGCCAACAGAATTTTCTTCACATTTCAAAATTTGTAAATTGTGCACTTCGTGGTGCTTTTTTTTACAGAAACGCATGCATTAAGCTTATGAGGATTCAAAAAATATTGTTATATTCTATGCCGACATAATCTATCACTTTTTTTAATGAAACTACTCAAGATTTTCTACTCGTAAAATTATGGTGTATACATAATAGGTAGTAAGGTAGGGGAAACTTTTATTCTTTGGCGTAGTTCGCTGGGACACTAATTGTCATAAGGTAAGCAAACACCGTAGAATGTGCCACCCTAATTTCGGTTCAATTTTTTTTATGTAAATACAATTCGGAAGCCTTCGAAAAGACAAAATCCGATATTTTAGATTTTCATCAAACAGTTTTTCTGAAACATGCCGGCTTCTCAGCATATTTACTTACACAAGGTTGGATACCCCAACCAATTATTTTGACTTAAGGAAAACTTCCCTATCTATGCAATAATTTTAACTCCCGTATTCGTGACCACGACGTTTGAATGGCAGGCCATG
>JAQGCB010000908.1:0-17469 GCA_034698835.1 Protaphorura tricampata | reverse complement strand
ACTAAATTTCCATTAATTCTAATTAATGAATTTACGTGATTTCTGGAAAGTCCTTGGCGACTTCAACAACTTTTGCCCGCGTCCGTTGACTGCCTTTTTCGTGATCATGATCAAAGTTGGCATCATAGTAGACGACGACGAGTGGACGCTTTGAGTAAACTAAGGCCTGGTTATTCTTATTTCTTAGCCCGACCAAAGGTCTGTAGTTGACTCGAATGAACTCTGCAATCTCGTCACCTGTTTTTCCAGGCTAGAAAAGTTTACAGAAACGAAATCAGTTGCAAACGGTACATGTTACGCAGAACTTTGGGCTAAAACTGGACTGAAACTTTTGGGTAAGTTCTTTTTTTTCTTTTTGTGAAAGAAAAGTTTTTAACAATGGACATCGATGTATTGAGAAAAAACTTGACACCTTCATGTTTTCAGGTGTAGGTGGTATTCGTCTCTGGTTATTGTTAGAATCTATCGATAGACTCCTTTCAAACTTTTAGGTTAGAGAAGAATCCAAAAAACTTGGAACAGAAACTGGTGCCCTGTGGAAAAACATGTACCCTGAGTTGTTTCATTGGCTACGACTAGCGTTTAACACGTATTTTATAGTTTATGACGCAGAGATGTCTAACAAAATCTGTACTGACTTTGCATCCGTGGGAGCATTCTCAGGTTGCTAGATCCGCTCTGGGTTAAAATCAATTGAATTTTGTATGTGAAAACTTTATATACGATAAACTGTGTCTTCTCGTCCTCACTACTGAAGGATGGATATAAATGAGTGACTTTCAAATAAATGGTAAGAAACAGGGAAACAAAATTAGCTTAACCAAATTAGCCAGAAGTTGATAGATAACTGGAATTCTACAAACCGGAAACTCACCTCATCTAAAACAGCCTCCTTTTCCTCATATTCGGACAAGAAAACAGGTGCCGTTCTCACGATGACGACTTCTTTTCCACCATAATTCTTCCTAAGCTTCTCATTAAATGAATGAACAAATCTCATTGGCTCTCCTCTCAGATAATTAGCAACCACGAAGAACTCTTCATAGAAAGGTGACTTGGCCGATGTGAATAGTCCAATGATCGTTGGGATATATCGGTCCACCCGATTCTCCAATTCTTTCTTATTTTTGCACTCGGTGGTTGGGCTTTGAAGTTGGAGTTTCATGTAAGAAATGATGTCCTTGGATTCTCTTCCTCCTTTGTACTCAAAAGCTCTTCCATTCCGGAACACCATGAGAGTTGGCCAAGCCTTCACTTTAAACTCATCTGCAATCTCTTTGTACTCTGTTCCATCGATTTGGGTCAATGGAACACCATAGGGTTTCAAGACTTCCGCAGCGGAGATGTATTCGGGTTTGAGCTAAGGTTTGATAATGTTGCTTTTAAATCTACAGTCTATGAATAACGCAAGACAAGGTGACCAAACTTGCGATGTTCTAGAGAATTGATTAAAATTGGGAAACATACACGGATTCCATCTTTTATGTCATTTTGTGATAATAAAGAGGCATGGCATGGGAAGGTCACCCTGAAACTTAAATGCTCAAAAATGTTTAACTCATTTCACCTTCAAACAGTGCTGACAATACTCGGCATAAAACAAAACTAGAGCCAATGGTTTCTTGTTCAAATATTTCTGGAAATTCTTCCCAGTCAATTCCACGACATCCGTCGGGGGAGGAGTCCAACTTGGATCGGTCCGGATTGTCAAGTAGTTCACAAGCGCTTACGGAAATACAAACAATTCTGATTAATTTCATGAGAAAATTGAGACAAGAGTGAGTATTATCTCTGTTCCTGTTTTCTATGACAAGATTATAAATTCTACAACATGCTCCGGCTTACAGGACGAAGGACTTGGCTTGGAATTCTAAGCAGAATCCGATTGTGCACTTTGTGTAGAATGTTTGGATCGTACTAATTGTTATTGAATTAATAATTTGAAACCTCTAGAAGTTCGCTCTCCATTGTAATCCTCTGCTTTCAGGCCTTTGTGAAAGAGGATGATGGTTGGGAATCCAGAAATGCTGTACTCCTTTGCTAATTCCGTCTCAACAGTAGCGTCTACTTTCCCCAGTGCAACGCTCAATTCGCTGTCTTTCATGTCTCCAGCTGTCTCAGCATATTCTGGAGCAAGAGATTTACAATGGGTACACCTGGAGCATTTCGGAACAACAAAGAATATGTCAACTTTGACGATTTTCTGAAGGAAATAAAGAATGAGAAAATATTTCATGCCCCTAGCGATAGAAATTTACTTTGATTCTTTGAAAACTGTGGAGAAACTTCTGCTACTAGTTCCTTTAGTATTGTTTATTAAGCTAGTATTCGATAGCATTGTTCATGTGTAACAACAGAATGTATTGCGTACTGGATTTGAAATTTTTATACTTAGTTAATGTAATTGCAACATGAGAAAACTTTTCCAAGGGAAGTTACTATGTACTGTATTCATGTAGAACATCTGTGTATCAGTCTTGAAACTGAAGAAAGTTTTTTCCCGACGGAGGATCAAATAACACCACATGGATTGAATTTATAATTTTTCATGTTCATATTCATGTTCTAACCAATCTGATTGGTGTACAAAATGGATGTGCCAATAGTACACGGTTTACTATGTATCCGTTCCTAAATGAAAATATTCAAAATTATGATTTGTCGAAACTTAACCACAAAATTAGGGTGATCTACTGCGAAGTTAGTTTATAAAAGTATTATGCTAGGAAAAATTTACAATGACGTTGCTACAGGTAAGCTGATTAATAATGGAAAATCTTCAGAATCAAGCCGGAGTCAATCAGGACTCATTAAATTGTCCAGGGTATACAGGAAGGGATCTCTCATCCCGCTTCATTACTTCGAATCAATTGTAGCTTTGAGCGTTTGTGTATTCTGACAGCTACCAGACGTGACTTTTTAGGAAGAATACTACTCTACTGTATTATGAATGGATGAGAGTAGTAAAGAACTAGATAGTTTTCATAATTCTGCCAATCCAGGTATCAAGTATTCTATTTGTCTAAGCCTGGCTTAAACCCAGACATATTATTATTAGAATGTCTGAGCCCACACTGCATTGACTGCATGGAAAACAAAGAATCTATACTAAGGATCACACAATTCATTGAAAGAAGATCTCGATGCACCTTCTCCATAATTCATTTGGGAACCAGCATCTGGAAAACAATGCGATGTTTTCCGGAGCCTTTGATTTCTAAATTATTCGACTGCATTCCCGAAGTATGAATCCGGGATTTTCTATTTTGTTTGACATCTGATTCAACCACTGCATCGGTATACAAAAATAATTAATTTATTGCACAAAGTAAGGACCATTGTTGGGAATTGTTAACAAGTCGCGCACATGCCTTATAAAGTAGGATGAACTTACCAGGGTGCATAGAATTCGACCAGTACGTAGTCCTTGCTATGAATGACATGATTGAAATTGTGTCTCGTCAGAACAATCACATTGTCTTCCTCTACAAGGTCATAGTTGCCCTCTACGTCTGTTAAAACTTGAACATCTGGATAAAGGACATAAAACACTTAATTACTGGACCAGGCCAACATAACACTAAAACAAAACAACTGAACGACAGAAGTTCTAAGCTGGAAAATGGCCTTAAATGACGCTGCACGTATGCGTATATGTACAGAATGTCCCAATTGGAATGATTATGGTGTTTCCCAAAGGTCACATTCACAGGGACACGTGTCATGACATTTTCCGTCGTTAGTTAGTACTTCCGTTCTCCGAGCTTTCCATAAAGCAACTTTGTTGTCATTTTTGATTGCACTTGAATTTGTCGTCAATCGTCCCATGATTTCCAGACTAATTTTATAGCCAACCGAAAAGCCAATCTTTTTACAATTGAACATTCATAAACACGACGCATATGAGGATTTGAGAATTCACATCTGTAAAACTATACTTGATCAAATGACTCCAGTATTTCCAGTTTTTATTTAAGTTTCATATTCATCGGACGACTACTTTTGTACACACTTATAAGCATCCGATTTGGCTTTCGTTTTTATAATTCAGATTCAGTTGAGAGGAAATATTTCCAGGATTGTTTATCTAATCGCATCGAAAAATTATTAAAAAGTAATAAGGTACATCAATCTTATGAGAAATGAAAAGCAAATGTTTCTTGTGCAATGACGTGATTATTTTGCACCTCACGAGTGAACATAAAGTTTGTCGTATTATATCAATATTGAATCCATCGTAAACGGTAAACATGATGTTTACATGATATTTGCAATTTTACAAACACTACTTTAATAATATACGCATGTGATACGGTCTACAATCTATCAATCAGTAAACGATGTAATGCGATGTCAACCACAATTTTAGTTTCATTCGTATTTGTAACTTTAGCTTCGGTAGAATATCTTGAGAAATCGGGCTTCTAGTTCTGGCTTTATGGTGCTTTCCAATCTCACGTAAAACCGCGATGCAAACACAATCCATCAATTAGTTAATTGAACCGTTCGTAGTGCGTTTACAATTTACTACTCCCACTATCAACCAGTAATCTCATACGCACGACTAAACTCTTGGTCTCACTGGAATTACATAAAATTTGAAAATTTTGAGAAATTGGATCAGTCTGCACTGTGTGACACATGTACCGTCGATCATTCAAAAACGAACAAGGCCGTACAACAGAAAGTCGAATATGTAAGATACATTTACATCCAGGTGTCGAATTTCCCCATCGCATCTTGGTCGTATCTATTTGCCTAAACCAATTTCGCCCATTTCACTGCAAAGACTACTCGACTTTCGCCTGGAGATTCCTTCATGTGTAGAAATTTAATCCATTACCTCGCACCGCACCCGTTCTACATAATATTACACACACTACCTTTGATTCAAGGCATTGAATTTCGACACTCTAGAGCAGGTTTTACATACTTTCTAGAATTCTAGAGCTAGAGCTCTATGTAGTCCATCGTGCCTTAACTATGCACACAGGATGTAATAGTATGACGTTAGGCGTGCCCTTCACAGAAATGAGAAAGAAGAAGAAATGTAAATATTAGCAAGAAATCTAATAAATATGAGAGTAAATATTTTCACTTCTGAGAACATGATCTTTGAAAGAAATCCACACATGCATTTTCAGTATATGACATGCATGCATGGGTTTGACATTTTCTGATAATTTTTATGTAGTATTACTCCTACGCTGGACCTATTCGCATTGCCTAACGCTTCATCCCGGTATTTGTTGCAGTCGAAACTCTATTTTCTCGTCACATTAACTTCGTAATCTAAAATGTCACTTTTGAGTTTCTCCTCAGTTTGACTCCAAAATATGAAATATTGTTTGTGAACCAGATTCCCAAGTTCTGTTTTAATTTGAAAAGTTTTGGTATTACATAATCCATATCCTAAAAAGGAACAGATGTCGTTCCAAAAACTTGAGAGAATAAACACAGATTTTCTTTTACAAAATAGTTCACGATTAGTCCATTTGAAACCAGAACATGTGTAATGACATCAATCCTGCATAACTGAGATTTGGCAAGCGAAATAGCTCTGAATGTCCACAGACATTCATTAGGAATGTTAACTGACTGATTTATTTCTACAGGAAATTATACACTTCGTTGAATTTAAGTAGATTTGTTCGAGTGCAAAAGTCAGTAAAAATATTAATCTGATTTACGAATAGTACTGCTACAGTTTGGAGGAATTGCCTTTACAATGCAAAAATAGCTATAACGAAGAGTATGGTGATTTCCGAATGGAATTAATAGAACCATCGCAATGGGGAAAGCATCGAAAGTTCTATATTGAAATTCTCATTTAGTCCAAATTTAATACCATTTCTGTCAGGATTGTTCTAGAGCAAAAATTGGAATTCTCTCTTGATGAATTAAGAGCCACAAATGTACACAAAGTATATAATCTCATCACAAGTAAAAATATTAAAATGTCACTGTCGGCTTGTGCATGTGCATGACATATTACGTGGTATCCAATAAAGGAAAATTCTGTCTGACTCTATTTGAATTTAAAATATATTAAACTTGAATTCCATAGTCTCAAGTTTCATGACATTCCCTCTCACTGAGAAAAGAGATGAAAACCTGAGAGCAAATAAGTTTTCTTGTCCTCACCTCCATCATTCAAAACAAAATTCTTCTTAATTTCCACATTTCCCGTCTCTTCTTCTAATGGCAAAACTTTTGTTATAAAAGTCAAAAGCACTAAGCACACACTACTTGAAATGATGAGCATTCTTTTAGAACTCATCCTCATAAAACTTCAAAAAATCACAAATTATAATGATAATAATATTACTCGCAGTAATGAATAGCCCTCAAAAGAATTTACAATTTATTTTTCCACTATAAACTGCCACGTGGATTTATTGTGTCAACTTCCCAACATTTGTCTGACAAGAATCGTGGGGCTTAGTTCATGTTGGAAATCCTTAAATCAATTCAAAATATACGTGCACAGTACCAGTACCAGTTTGAACCGGTCGGTCATATGTATGTGTAAGAAATATTGGAAAACTGTGTACGTACTATATATAAACCGGGTAACAACGAAGACTAAAACTAAAATGACAATGCAATGACAACGTCAAGATAAGTGGTAAAAGAAAAAGAGTGTTCTTCGTGCATGTTGAGTCCTAATCTTTTATTTAACGTCTATGATGAATCCCAAGACACATGAAGGAGAAGTAAAGTAAAGGGTTGAATGGCCACTCGTATTAAAAGTAAAGAGTTGAAGGTGGGTTTTATTCCTAAGCAAACATTTTGCCCAAGGCCAGGTATGTGTATACATGTGAAGGAAGAGTAGACGGTCCAGTAATTTCAACTTTTACAAACATGAAATGTTACACCCATGAGAGACCCTTGTAGAAATAAGAAATGTTATACAAGGCGATTCAAAATACATATAATGGTATCACAGTATAATGGTATGGCAAAGATTCTGATAAGAGAAATAGAAATAACTCCTCTCTCTTTATGGAAGGAATTGAATTCAATACTAGTTTAAAATTCAAGAATTCATTTTGGACTACCCTGTATTATATTTATTACCACCGAGCCCGTGGATCTGTCCAAGTCCCAAAATCCCAATGTAAGTTAGAATATTAAATTAGAAATATAGGAATATGCATGCGTGTATGTTATAGACAAAAGACAAATGTCATGGGGTCATTGGTTGACCCCATAACACAATAAAATAGGTAGCCATCTTCCCAATCCTCCGACGAGCACTCAAGAGTATAGAGAAGAAGGGTACGCGTTCTGTACGCATTCCGTGCGCATTCAGTGCGCATTCCGTACGCATTCTGTAAACATTACGTACGCATTCTATGTGTACTGAATGTAAGCATGGCATGAGAGCACAAGTAAGTGCAGAGTGCAAAACCATGGGAGAACCAACTTGCCCAACCCAGGTTGAATGGTCGTAGTCGTAGTTGTAGTTGCGACTCATTCATTCTATCTTGTTGCTACCTCAATAAGTAGGTCAATCGCTGACTGGTGATTGAACCCTGTAAAACATAAGTCGTAGAGAATATTAAGACGTAAATTGTTAGGACGCAGAATAAATGGATAATCTAAGTAGGTCGTTAGGATAATATTAATTAATGTATGGTAAGATGTAAGCTGAGTTGTAAGTTAAGACGAACGAAAGTCAGGAATTGGGGGTAGATAATTATGGAAAAACATGTTGTTGTTTTCCAGTAGTTAAGGGGGTAAAAAGTAGAACAAGGGTTGATAAATGAAGGATTGAGTGAGGTTATAAAAGAACCTGGAAACGGCCGATTGAGGAGGAGAAGAAAAGAGGAGAAGGGACTCAGAGATTCGCCGGACTTACGATTTACTATTCGACACCAACCTTTAACTGTGTTAACGATTCAGTAAAATAACGGTATTCTAAATATCATCTGTAAATTACCAATTGCTGTAAGAGTCAACTCAGTGTAAAACGCGCAAAAGTAAGATCAAATAAAATCGCATTAATCTGGGAAAGCACGATATTGAGCCTGAACCGACTTTATTCCACTAACTGCATGAAAAGACAATTAACTAACAATCACTCGTCACATGTCACTTGCGGGTTTGATGCTAGACCCAAGCAATTTATAGCAACAAATAATCACGGGCACAAAATATAAGGACCGGGTAAGGTTTATTTAAAGTGTAATTTCCAGGCAGGGTCGGGGCACACGGCCTAGTGAATTGTAATGGGTTTTGGAACGAATTAAGTGTATTCAGAGAGAAATTAATGTACTGGTATGAAACGTATAAGGTTTTATAAAAAGAAATCAGAGGATTGAATTAGACTTGTGCATGCATGGTGCAGATGCAGACTGCTGTAAATCCTGACTATTGAACATTTCTTTAGAATTAAATAATTAATTTAGAAAATGTTCGAGTATGTATGTGGAAGCGTAGATATTCCTTTCCAATGCAATGGTGCTCATACTAGGTCTAATTGATATCAAAACTCTCAGGAATTAATTAATCAAAACCACTCATGAATTAGTTCGGATTGGGAAGGGTTAATTCGCGAATACGGTGGTCCATATGCGTGAATAGTATCGAATGCAAATGTTAACACATGAAAGATTTTCAAGAGAAATTCTGGAAACTTCCAGTGCACTAACATGCATGCAGTCAAAAAATGGGATGAGGTGAAGGGCCACAACTTTTGCTTTCCAATTCCAATCTAAACATACCTGTCAAAAGGAAACCTCGACGGTTTTGGAAATTGGACTTTTGCACCATACACGTCTGTATACTCACACACATCAATCAAATTAGCAGTTGAAAGTGTATACTCATGTTCTCTGCCAATGCAGTGTACTGAAAGATTTATTGGAAAATCTCGGACGCGGATTACGGGATACATTTTATTTACAGTTCTTTACAATTCTGTTCCATTATTACATTTGGGATTTGGATTGAGACTGAGACTCTGTTTTGTACAACTAACCGCTGCATTCTCGATTTGAAGGGGAAATATAAATGGGCCCGTATTGAAATCTTAGGATTGATGCACTATGCACTCGTGCACTTCATTTAAACCGTCTTTGAAGAATTTCGTAAAAAGTTCCAGGCTTTCAAAGCTTTAAGATGAAGATGTGGTTATTTTTACCCACAGAAAGATTTCCCTCAAGTAATACACCACAATCTTCTCAACTAAAATGACAATGGAACTGTTCCACAACAACAATTTTCCAAATACTCTGACTTTCTAACCAAAATCCCATAAGACAAAATGTTTTTCAATATAATGACATTTCAAGAATGTACGTTAGCAAAAGATCGATAAAATCGGGTGTCTTAGCTCGTCAGCCTCAGCACTCTTGCAGTAATGCAGTGCAATAATAACTGTGTATACAGATTCACACATGAAACGGCCTGTTGAAGATGCTAAAATTCAGAACCCTTTGAGAACTTCTTGTATACTTATAACTTGCCAATTTGTATAAATTAATTGTATACCTAAATGTATTAAAAATATATACAGGGTTGTCCAAAAGAAGGCATAGTTCACCTAAACATGACATTAGCTCAAAAATGTTGATTCCAGCAGGAACCACGCCTTATAATTCCAAAATGACCAAGTTTCTAGCTAATTTGACTGAGCTATGAGTTCTACTTTGGGACCACCCTGTACACAGCATAGCAGCGCAGCGTTAATCATTCAACAAAACACTTTAAAATTAGAACATATTGCTATTTATTGTAAAAATTCTTACCCTCGCTGTGTGGTGGACTGTCAATATTAATAGGAAATAGGAGCTCGTTAGATTGTAGACAAAAAATGTGGCACAAAATGTATATCTCACTTTTTCAGAAGTTCAACATTGAGTTGTGTACGCTCGGCATTGAAAGTCGACACCAAAATGATAATTCCAAAAAGAGCAGCGCTCTCAGAATAGGCGGAGAATTTGAAGTCAATTCCACCGAATTTGCCGCATCGTTCTAGACTTCAGAGTGGATGAAAGAAAAAATCAAAACATTTTAAAAGAAATTCGATTTTGTTTTGAAAAAGCTGTTTCGAAATTTTGAAAAATGGACGGTGACTTGTATGACGAGTTTGGGAATTACATTGGACCAGATTTGGATTCCGACGATGAAGAAGAAGAGGACACGCGTCCAGACGAAGATGACGTCGACTACGATGTACGTCAAAAAATTTATTAGCCATCTGAAAATATCATACATTTTTTTAAATTTTTTTTTAGCATTTTTTTAATACTTTTTATGAAAATCAGCAATTAGAAATTTATTATTTGTCCATGCAATTAATTATTCATTCATTTTTGTCACTGTCAGCGTAGAGTAGAATTTAAAGATTTTGAATTATACAGTGTTTATATTTTTATACGGGTTTTATTTGATAGGATGACGAAATGGGAGAATTGGATGGACCAGACGAGGAACAAACTTCCGTAATGTCTACGAGCATTGTTTTACATGAAGATAAAAAATATTATCCATCTGCATTGGAAGTTTATGGACCTGACGTTGAGACGATTGTGGAAGAGGAAGATGCACAACCTCTCACAGAACCTATCATTAAACCTGTCCGAAAAATCAAATTTGAACATGTTGAAAAGGACTTGCCTCGGACAACTTATGACATGGAGTGAGTATTTGTAAATTATGTTAATTTTAGAAGAAGCCCATTCATATCATCTCATATGTTTCTAATGAAAAGGGATTACATAATTTGTCCGGGAATTGCAGAAATTAGAATATTATATGGTATTTTTATTTTAAATTCCAGATTTTTGGCTGACCTCATGGATAACTCTAACCTGATTCGAAATGTGTGTTTGGTGGGTCAATTGCACCATGGAAAAACGAGTTTTGTTGATTGTCTTGTCGAACAAACTCATCCAGACTTAGTACTTAATCCGAGCGTGGACAAAGCTCTTGTTCGTTATACGGACACTTTGCTGACGGAGCAAGACCGAGGGGTTACAACCAAGGCCATGCCAATCACTGTCGTCATGCAAGATGCAAAGAGCAAGTAAGGATTTCCGCCTTATGATATTTTCATTTTATTAGTATTCTACTGAGTTTTGAATTTGATTAACCATAACCATAATTGAAATATTTTAGGTCGTTTTTACTAAATATTATGGACACACCGGGACATGTCAATTTTTCGGACGAAGTCACGGCATCCATGAGACTTTCTGATGGAATTGTCGTTTTTGTTGATGCTGCCGAAGGTGTCATGCTTAACACTGAAAGAATATTGAAGCACGCCATTCAGGTAATACAGAATAGAGTTTTGGAACCTTTAGAGTAGGAATCGGAATTTGTAATTTAAAATATTTCAATTTGAAAATTTTATTCTAGGAGAAAATGGCAATAACTCTATGTATCAATAAAATCGATCGTCTCATCCTGGAACTAAAATTGCCACCAGCGGATGCTTATTATAAAATGAAGCACATCATTGAAGAAGTCAATTCATACTTATCACTTTACAGTGACGATAAGGGAAACGAAATTTATGTTTCACCAGTGAAAGGGAACGTTTGCTTCGCAAGTTCTCAGTATTCATTGTGTTTTACACTCAAGTCGTTCGCTACACTTTATTCCCAAGTATTTGGAGGAGTTAATATCAAGGCCTTTGAAGAACGACTTTGGGGTGAATCCTATTTCAATTCAAAGACGTAAGTCTAACACGAATTAATCACGTTCACCATTCACGTTCTGGTCTTTTAATTTTTCTCTCTTGTACTATTTCAGCCGAAAGTTTGTCAAGAAACCACTGGGCCCTGCGTCTCAAAGAAGTTTTGTCGAGTTCATTTTGGAACCTGTGTACAAAATTTTCTCCCAGGTTTGTTTACGAGTTCGGAATTTCAGTCAAGAGTCAATTATGTGTAGTTTTGATGACGTATTAATGTAAAAACAATATTATTTGATAGATTGTCGGTGATGTTGACACTTGCTTGCCGGTTCTGTGTGAAGAATTGGGAATTAGATTAACCAAGGAAGAAAGTAAACTAAATATCAGACCTCTGATCCGTTTAGTTTTTCAAAGATTCTTTGGAAGTTTTTCGGGGTTTGTTGGTATGGTGGCTGACCACGTTCCTTCACCCTGTGAGAATGCAAAATCTAAATTGAGTCACACTTATACTGGGCCTCTGGACTCAGAAGTGGCAGAAGACATGCTCAGCTGTGATTCTGAGGTTCATTGATGATACTTTTGTTACTTGGGGTCATTTGCTTCGCGCAATTTTGATACTAAAATTGACATTATTGATATTACAGGGAACACTGGCTGTACATAGCACAAAAATGTATCCAACAGAAGATTGTGTTTGCTTTCATGTATTTGGAAGGGTTTTCAGTGGAACTTTGCATTCAAATCAAACTGTTCGAGTTCTTGGAGAAAACTACTCCTTGGCAGACGAAGAAGATTCGAGGATTTTAAACGTAGGACGGCTCTGGATATATGAAGCCAGGTTTGTGTTTGCTTATTAGTATTTTATTTAGTTTGAATCATTATCTTTCATGATAGCAAACTGTTTGATGTGAATCGCCGACCAGTGTAATTTTGGCTAACATGATTATTCTGAAATATTGGACTGGGTGTTCCGTAAATATTTTTTGATCAACACTATTTCTATTTCCGATTTCAAAGGTACAAAATTGAAGTGAGCAGAGTCCCAGCCGGAAATTGGGTTCTCATTGAAGGAATTGACCAGTCTGTTGTTAAAACTTCAACTATTGTGAGTCCGAGGAGCAAAGAAGACAACTACATTTTCAGACCTCTTCATTTTAACACACAAAGTGTTATAAAGATCGCTGTTGAGCCTGTCAACCCGTCAGAACTTCCAAAAATGTTGGACGGTTTGAGGAAAGTGAACAAGTCTTATCCCCTGGTCGCAACCAAAGTTGAAGAATCTGGCGAACATGTTATTCTTGGAACTGGCGAGTTATATTTGGATTGTGTTATGCATGATTTGAGGAAAATGTATTCAGAAATTGGTAAGATATTACTTGTCACATCATCCTGACAAACCAACAGCCTTTGGGTGATGATACGTTTTGTTTTAATACTAACAGATATAAAAGTTGCGGATCCTGTCGTCTGCTTCTGCGAAACTGTCGTAGAGACTTCTTCCTTGAAATGTTTTGCGGAGACTCCCAACAAGAAAAATAAATTAACAATGATTTCAGAACCGCTTGAGAAGGGTTTAGCGGAAGACATTGAAAATGAAGTTGTCAGCATCAATTGGAACAAGTAAGTACAAGAAATACACTTTGATGAGCCAGAACCGGATAACGAAAGTTTAGGTATTTAAAATGCAATGTTCTTTTCACAGAAAGAGACTTGGTGAATTTTTTCAAACCAAGTACGATTGGGATCTTTTGGCTGCTCGTTCAATTTGGGCTTTTGGACCAGATTCGAATGGACCGAATATTTTAGTAGACGATACATTACCCTCGGAGGTGGACAAAACACTACTGAATACCGTAAAGGATTCAATTGTGCAGGTTCGTTTTAATTCCCAATACTTCTTCAATATTAAGTTTAATTTTATTGTGAGTTTTTCTTTTCCCAAAGAATAATGTATACTTGTCTTCGATTTAATGGCCACTATCAAGTCAGAACCGGAACGAATAAAATACTTTTATTACTAATTTTCCAAAAAGAAGTTCTATAATATTTTGAAGTTATTTTCGCAGGCTGTAAGAATTAAATATTTAATTCGATTCTACTATCTTAGAATAAGTTTCGGTTGAAATATTATTTCAAATAGAACCGAAATAAAAAAATGAAACACTAAATTGAACAGTAAAATATTTATCTTAGGGATTTCAATGGGGAACGCGTGAAGGACCACTTTGTGAAGAACCGATTCGAAATGTCAAATTTAAGATTTTGGATGCGTCGATTTCTCAAGAACCAATCCATCGCGGTGGAGGTATGTATTAATATTTGTATTTAGCTCATTAGGCAATGTGTACAATTGAAATGAGAAACTTACGAAGGGAAAGGCACTGCATTTGCAAATACAGACCAGAAGTTGTTAATTTTAGATTACACATTTTCCAGGTCAAGTAATTCCAACTG
Organism: Protaphorura tricampata; assembly: GCA_034698835.1. Taxonomy (NCBI): domain Eukaryota; kingdom Metazoa; phylum Arthropoda; class Collembola; order Poduromorpha; family Onychiuridae; genus Protaphorura; species Protaphorura tricampata. Next base: position 3,368 of record JAQGCB010000908.1, on the reverse strand, counting down.
CAAGACGTGTTGCCTATTCAGCATTCCTGATGGCAACACCACGACTCATGGAACCTTATCTGTTCGTCGAAGTGGTGGCTCCCGCAGATTGTGTTTCTGCCGTTTATACAGTTTTAGCTCGGAGACGTGGTCATGTGACTCAGGATTTACCAGTTCCAGGCTCACCTTTATACACTATCAAGGCATTTGTTCCAGCCATTGATTCCTTTGGTTTTGAGACAGATCTTCGGACTCATACTCAAGGACAAGCGTTTTGTCTTTCCGTTTTTCATCACTGGCAGGTGAGTTACATGAAGCTTTACAGTGTTATTTCGTTATTTGTTTTAATTTTTAGGAGTGGTAGTAAAGCAAAGATGCTTTGGAGATCAAAAGCGAGATATTCCGTAAAAATTATAATATTTTGCCTGGGGTGAAGTGGGAGTCCCTAAATTGCATTATTCCCCAGGTCATGAATATCCCTCAATCCTCATCGAACTTTTGGTTCTAAGTTTTCTGTTTTTTTTTCGAAATCCAGATTGTACCAGGAGATCCATTGGACAAAAGTATTATCATAAAACCACTGGAGCCTCAACCGTCAACTCACTTGGCCCGAGAATTCATGGTGAAAACTCGTCGTCGGAAGGGATTGAGCGAGGATGTGGCCATCAATAAATTCTTTGATGATCCTATGTTGTTGGAACTTGCCAAGCAAGACGTCATGCTTAATTATTCTATGTAAATGTATTACAGATATTTCTGTAAACCCAGGTTTTTATTTTTAAATTTTCAATGATTTCTTGTAGATTTTTATGAATTGATAAAATATAAATGTTTCGATGAAAATTTATGTTGAACTATTTTCTAATTGACGGAAAGATGAATTGTTCGTAACTATTCGGCAATAGTTCTGCAACCAAGTCTGTGTACTATTTGCTCAAAAATCTTGGCTTTCCCTTTTGAGGTCTGGGTTTCCTATGTTCTCTTACCCTCGCTTAAATTCTGGCTTTCAGGGTGGGTGGGGGTTTAATTCTTTTCCGAAGATGATGATTGAGAAAATACATAGTGATTTTTTATTTGAAGTACAAAACGAGATAGTGGTTTTAATTAAATAATCCTATTTTAAGCATTAATTGACATTTATTGTAGTCCATTCACGCTAGTACTTATCAACTAAAAAAATGTGTGTACATATATTTTTACTGAGTTGTACTATCGCTTGCCGTACTTTCCGGTGTTGTTTCGGATATGTGTTCAGTAGTCTCTCCATGTGACTCTGTCGTTGATTTGTCGACACTTGGTGTTTCAGTAGTTGCCGCTACCGTCTCTTCGATATTTCCGATAGTTTCTTCAGTTGTTGCATCAGGCAACAAGCTTCTCCCTGCTGGTGCCCCAGTAGATTCCACATTAGACCCTTCTGTGTTGGCCTCTGTAGTTTCCTTTGTCCCATCGTTTGTAGTGGTTGCATCGGGCGACAAACTTCTTCCTGCTGGTGCGCCAATGGATTCAACAGTAGACCCTTCTGTAGTTGCCTCTGTTGTTTCCTTTGCACCGTCATCCGTAGTGGTTGCATCGGGCAACAAACTTCTCCCTGCTGGTCCGGTAGTAGATTCGACATTAGACCTCTCTGTGTTGGCCTCTGTTGTTTCGTCATCCGAAGTGGTTGCAACAGGCAACAAACTTCTCCCGGCTGGTGCGCCAGTTGGTTCGTCATTGGATCCGTCTGTTGTTTCGTCTGTTGTTTCCTTTGAGTCATCATCTGTAGCGGTTGCATCAGGCGACAAACTTCTCCCCGCTGGTGCGCCAGTGGATTCATCATTGGACCCCTCTGTTGTTTCGTCTTTATGTTCGGTTGATTCAGTTGTAACATCTGTTGCATCTGAATCTCCGTCTGAGCTTTCCTTAGCTTTAGTGGTTGCCTTTTCTTTCGCCTTGGACACTTCAGGTGTTGTTGGTTTACTCTTTTTCGGTGGATCAGGAAATAGTCCAAAGAAACCTCTCCCCGCTGGTCCAGCCGTGGATTCGTCATTGGATCCGTCTGTGGTTGCCTCTGTTGTTTCTTTTGCATCATCATCTTTAGTTGTACTCGTATCCTCAGTGTCATCAGGCTTCCCGGAAAGACTTCTCCCTGCTGGTTCGTCCTTGTCATCGTCTGAATTCTCCGTCTCTGTATCCGTCGTTTCTGTCTTACTCTTCTCTATCTCCGCGTCATCGTCTGAACTCTCAGTCGTCTCTTTCTCCGTGTCATCGCCTGAATTCTCCTCAGTTGTTTCTGTCTCCTTGTCATCGCCTGAATTCTCCGTCGTCTCTGATTCTTCCCCACTTCCAGAAGTTGGTGAAGGAGTCGTTTCCCTAAGAGAACTCTTAGCTTGGGATTCGTTTCTATTAGATGCCGCTATAGCCTCGGTCTCCTTATTAGACGCAAGTGCAGTCGCCTTGGTATCACCTGTACCTTCTGATTTTGACAATGCTTGTGATCCCTTCTCATCCGTGCCAGACGCAGCCGAAACACCATTGGCTCCAGACATAGACTGTGCGTAAGATTCGTTGAAACGCCCCATTGATTGTGACGTTCCATTGCCTTCTGCTGAGGATGAAGCATTCATTCCTGTTCGCGTTGACACTTCTGCTCCAGAATTTGAAAATCCGTCCTTCGTCACAGTAGCGGCCGCTTGAGATCTTCCTAATGATTTCTCCTCCTTCCTCTTTACTCCCGACGTAACCTTGGCCTGTGAACCTTGATGGTCAGAAGCGCTAAGACCGGCCGATTTCCCACTTTGCGAGTAAGCCATAGATTTGGAGTGTTCACTTCCATCCGCAGCGGATTGGACGTAAGAACCCTTTTCATCAGCTTGTGCATTGGCAGTTGAACCGTCTGAAGCGGAGGCTGCATTAGCGGAATTGTGTGAAAATGATGACGCTGCCAGAGACTCTCTGGTCCCTTCAGATAGAGCAGTTGATTTTATGCCAGTTCCGGTATTTGAACCAGCCATCGCTTGAGTTCCACCTTCATTTAACGCCGATGCCATTGACGACGAACCCTTACCTGGGTTCGAGTTAGGGACGTCGTACGGGGAGCCCACGTTAGATTTATCGGATTTTGTCTTTGTGGTGTCTTCTACATTTTTGGATTTTCCTGGAACACAAGATTTCTTTCGTTCCTTGTAAATTGTGCCTTTCGCACAGTCAAGTCGACTTCCTATTCCATTCGTGCATCTAATGTAGTGAACATCAGATGTATCGTCAGCCTTATCGCCATCATGCTCACAAACTGAAAAAACAAATAACAACGTTAGTACAAAGATATTAACACATCCTATCTATTTTCTTCGTCATTTGAGTGGTGACACAAGAAATTATTATTTGTGAATTGTGACCTCACTTTTACAATC